>PVLD010005121.1:0-116090 GCA_004027595.1 Dinomys branickii | reverse complement strand
TTTTTTTTTTTTTTTTTTTGCGGTACTGGGGATCGAACTCAGGACCCTGCGCTTGCTAGGTAAGCGCTTATTCCACTGAGCTATATCCCCAGCCTATAATATTTAAAGAACAATTAAAACGTACATGGTGGTGCATGCCTGTTATCCCTTCACTCAGGAAGTTGAAGCAGGAGGATCACCCCATGTTTGAGGGCAGCTTGAACTACATACACAGTGAGACGCTGTCTCAAAAAGACTAAAAAGGTAAAATTAAATTTAAAAAGGTAACTCCTTTGGAAAAATATCAGTATTAACAAGAGCTGAAAATGTGCATGCATCCACAATCCAGCAATCCCACTTCTAGTTCCATACTAACTAGAAACACACCTTCCCGTTTCCCAAAGTTAGCAGCAGGATTCGTAGCTGCCCTCATTGAAAATAATAAAAATGTCATCGCCAGTAGAAGGGCACAATACATTGTAATTATTCACAATAACAGAACATTACCGAGAATGACTTACAATTAAACACAAGGACACAAGGTGGACTGATCTCATAATTCCAGTACTGAGTCAAAGGGCAGGGGGGATACTCTAGCAATTCTTTATAGAATAAATTATGAAACAAAGCAGATGAATCCTTAAGTTAGCAGAGAGTGGCTGTTCTGAGAGGCGGTAAGGGACAGAGAAGGAATATGAAGAATGCTTTGGAGGTGCTCCTAACACTGCGTCCTGGTTAAAAGAGGGCTCACCCTATACAGTTTCTCTGAGGAAAAAACCACTGCAGACTTCTACAGGTGAGCCAGTTAACTAATGGGCTGACCTTAACCTAAATGAAAAAAAGCAAGAAAACAGGACTGTCAGACCTGGAGGTACCTGCCTGTAATCCCAGCAGTCTGGGAGAGGCTAAGGCAGGACGATGGCAGATTTGAGCCTTGGAGCCTAGTCTGGGCTATTTAGTATGACTTTATACAACAACAACAACAACAAAAGAAAAAAAAAAAAAAAAGAAAGAAAGAAAAGAAAAGAAAAAGGCCAAGCCAAGCCAAGCCAAGCCTGGGGATATAACACAGTGAAAGGTCCTAGGTTCAACCTCCAGTACCAAAACAACCACCAAAAACTCAGAAGTTGATTATTTTTGACTGTTTTAGTCCTAGCCCTTAATTCCTTTGTTTCAGCCAGGCTGGACTAGAGCTTGCTGTGATCCTCCTGCCTCAGCCTACTGAGTGCAGGGATTACAGGCGTGCCCTTTTGATGCCCAGTATGTATGATTTCCCCTCTCACTTTTTTTTTTTTAGTTCCTTTCTGTACAGTAAAAGCTTTGTCTTCCCTTCCTTTCTTTTTTTCTCAGAAACTGGTTATTACTGGGTCAGGATGTTTTGGCAAATTTCTTAACTTTAGTTAGGACATAATGTGCATTAGAAGCTACCTTATGTTAGCAGCTACTGGATCCTTGGCTCTGGAGCACCGAACTCAGTTCACAGGGGCCCATATCAAACAGTTACGTGAGTGCTTAAAACCCACAAAAAGCTAGTGTGGTTACATTTTATAGAAATTCAAATACTGTAACTTATTGAGAAAATCTTCAGTAAACCTTATTCTTGGCCAGGGATATAGCTCAGTGGCATAAGTGTCTGCCTGGCAAGGGCAAGGTCCTGAGTTCAATTCCTGGCACCAAAATAAATAAATAAATAAAAAGAATCACAGTCTTAGCCTATAGCGGCGCATTCCCGTACTCTCA
Organism: Dinomys branickii; assembly: GCA_004027595.1. Classification (NCBI taxonomy): domain Eukaryota; kingdom Metazoa; phylum Chordata; class Mammalia; order Rodentia; family Dinomyidae; genus Dinomys; species Dinomys branickii. The sequence goes on along the minus strand of PVLD010005121.1, from coordinate 114,371 downwards.
GCACTAGGAAGCCTGAGGCAGAGGAATAGCTGTGAGTTTGAGGCCACCTGGGCTACACAGTGCAACACTGCCTGGGGAAAAAACATAGGCCATTCTGAATGACCTTGAGTACCAGGGTGTAAGGCCATTCATTATTAAATATACAACTCTCGAGGCCGAGGTGTAGCTCCGTGAGTACAGCGTGTGCCTCTCTCTCACGGGGAGACTCCTGGGGTAAATAACCCCCAGCACCAAAACCTACAACACTTCACTGGCAAAGATTGTTCTCAGAAACACAGTGACCACTATAGTTTCCCAAGAGAGAGAACTACCAATTTGATAACGTTCTTACATTTCTGGCCAGGAGGGGCTGGGGATATAGCTCAGTGGAATAAGCACCTGCCTAGCAAGCGCAGGGTCCTGAGTTCAATCCCCAGTACCGCAAAAACAAACAAACAAAAAGAATACTATGACATTTCTGGACAGGGCTAGGTCAAGTCAAGGCCCAGGGAAGGATTGTGCTAGGGCACACAGATTGAGCAGTCAGTCTATCACAGCACGTGCACACCGCCAAAGCAAAAGGACAAAGTATCTATCCACACAGCCACCCTCTGTGGGGATCAAATTCAGGACTACCACACCCTCAGTCCTTTTTAAAACCCTTTTTGACACAGACTGTCCATAACCTACTATGTTGCCAAAGCTGAGCTAGAACTTTCAATTCTCCTCCTTCAGTCTCCCGGATTGCTGGGGTTACAGGTGTGCAACACCACGCCCAACTTCTAAACAGGTTAATTGTTCATGTCCAAAAATCAGAGGAGAATGTGAAGTCTACGCACACCCATTCTGCACGTAGGTAAATACTGTGTCTGCCGATGTCAGTGAGTAGCGCGCTGCCGTTTACTTTTGGACCCTAAGTGCTAACCTCACTTAGTGCTGCACGGATGCAGTCTTTTGTTGATCATACCAGCATCACACCTTGACGCTTGGTGGTTACCTATGGACACCTGAAGTACACAAAGCACTTTTCTAGTGCTTTTGAATATGAGCCCTAAAGGTGAGCATCTCGATACAACAGACAATGTGATTAAAAAATAAGTGAAAAGAAACAAATGGGAATAGCCAGTTCCAGTGGCACATTCCTGTAATCTTAGAACTTGGGAGGCTGAAGGAGGAGGATCACTGTGAGTTCGAGGGCAGCTTGGGCTACACAGTGAGCTCAAAGCCAGCCTGAACTATACAGTGAAACCTTATCCCCCCAAAAAAGAAAACAACTAGATAGAGAAAAAGGGGCAAGAAAAGAAAAAGAGAGAAGAAAAAAGAACTAACTATAACAGAAATGCTCAAATTGCTGGAGGATAGCACAGGAGAAACACTGGAAACCACAGGCAAGAACTTAAACAGAACTTCAGCAGCACAGGGAGTGATACAAAGTGTCATGACTCTTGTCTAGATGTCCTCCCCTAAAGCTTCATGCAGTCAGAGGTGGGGCTTTTTGGAGGTGGCTGAATCTAGAGTGTGTGGCTGCATCACAGTGCAATGCTAGGATTAAGGGTGGATGATTACTAAGTCAGTCTACTGATTAGTTTGGCACCGCCCTGATCCTTGTGGCCTGGACATAATATAAGGGACAGAAACAGGATTGTCTTCCCCCTTGTTGCTTGTGCCTGCCAGGAACTGTTGTTTCTCCTTGCCACTCTGCCATGGAGCCAGCTGACTAAGCACGAAAGCCTTCGCAAGGCCAGGGACGTGGCTCAGTGGCATAAGCACCTGCCTGGCAAGTACAAGGTCCTAAGTTTGATTCCCGGTAGCAAAAAAGAAAAAAGAAACCTCTGCAAACAGTGACCTATGTGAACCTTTCAGACTTAAAGTGTTGGGTATTTTGTCTTGGTAACAAGAAAAGTAATTAAGATGCCAGGGATCTTTACTGAATGGGATCACATCAAATTCAAAAGCTTTCACATAGCCAAGGAAACACCTGACAGTGCAAAGAGACAACCTACAGAACAGGAGAAAAAATTTTAAAATCACATTTGACAGTTACTCTTCCTATAGAGGACAAATATCTAGAATCACTAATGAAAATTTTTTTAAAAAATTGTCAAACTCAAACAACCCAATCAAAAATGAACAAATGAACTAAAAGACTGCACGTGGCCAAAGGCTGCTGCTCAGTACCTTCAGCCATTAGAGAAAAGCAGGTGAAAGAACTCTGAAGCAAGTCTGATGGTGCAAGCCTGTCACCCCAGTACACAGGAGGCTGAGTCAGGAGGATCACCATGAATTCAAGGTCAGTCTGGGCTACCTGGCAGGACTCTACCTCAAAAACCACTCTCAAAAGAAAACCAGTCTGACATTCTGAGATCCCCCCTTACTCCTGGCAGAATGGCCACCAGCCACAACTCAGAAATGAGAATTGCTGGGAGGTGAGGGGGAAAAGAACCTTCCCACATCGCAGGTGGGATGTAAACGGGTTCAGCCACTGTGGAGACCAGTGTGGGATTCCTCAGAAGCCGGGAAACAGAAATCCCATTCGCCCCAACTCCCTCTCTCCTGGGTGTTTCACTACAGCGCCTGTTGCAGACCTGCTTCTGGCAGAGTGTGGTGCAACACAGTGACCTAGCTCTGCACCCGGCTGCGACCCCACTGGGCCTGCAGACAGACATGCAAGCAGTGGAGTCAGCCCTAGGAGACGGGACTGGTGTTGCTCACAGGAAAACACATGTTTTGAGACCATGCAGTTCAGAGAAACAATCCAAACCCACAAATACTATCACATGGTTTCTTTCATCTGAGAAGCCCAAAACACAAATAAGAGTAAAATAAAGGAGAGAGAACAGGAAGCAGGCAGGCAGACCTTCTGGAGGTGGGGGAGAGTAGAAGGACAAGGGGAAGGGAAGAGGGAGCAGAAGATGACCAGCACGACACTTGAGCACCATGTCCCGAAACGAATGGAAAGATTCTGTATCGTAAATACATGTCAAAATCAAAGATTTCCTTAAAAAATGAGTTCCATACTCAACTGAGCTAGCATAACTGTAATTGCAATGTTACATTAGGAAATAATAGGCTTAAGTGGATAAAATCATGTTTTATAGCCAAAAAAAAAAGCATGTAATGACAAGCACCTCCCACATGCAGTCTGCCTGATCTGATCCTTAAGTGTGGATGGCAGTCTAACATTCAGATGATGTCACAGGCACCTAAGAAGCCCACGGCACCAATCCTGTCTTCACTGTACTGCCATGGTAACAGCAGAGGTGGTACCTGATTCATGCAGACGTAAGCACTACTATGGCCTAGCCAAAGGCAAACACAGCTTAGGAAGAAACTAGGCAGACACTTGGGACAAAGGAACAGCTTTTTTGAGACCGTGTAAAAGTGTAAGGCAGGTGTGGTGGCACACACCTGTAATCCCAGCACTCAGGAGGCGGAGGCAGGAGGAGGATTGCTGTGAGAGTGAGGCTAGTCTGGGCTACACAGTGAGATCCTCTCCCAAAAAACAAAAGATAAAATAGACATTTAGGTTCTGGGGATTGAACCCAGAGCCTTGAGCATGCTACACAAGAGCTCTCTACCTCTGAGCTGTACCACCAACCCAAAGCAAGGGGATTTAAAGATTTTTGGATACTTCAGTTTGATCTGTGCTTCACCTTGACAGTCACCAGGTGGAAGCACTACAGAGACCATCTATGCGACTACGTTCACTGTCATGCCTGCTCTTCAAGTACAGCCCTTCCGAGGGAAAGATCTGTGCCTGGTGGGGGTGGAATTCCTCCTCTGCAGTCATCACCAGGGGCTCTAGGGGCACTTAGCTGAGGCCACAGTGCATCTGAGGTAAGATATCACCCTTCTCTCCAATATTTTCTAAATAGGGAGATAACCCAGCAGCCCTGGCAAGGCCCCAAGTGATAAGACCAGCCAGGCGTGGTGGTGCCCACCTATAGTCCTAATACTTGGGAGACGGCAGTAGGAGGGTCACCGACAGCTGTAGGCCAGCCTGGACTACATAGTTCAACACCAACCTGAACTACAGAGTGAGGCTCTGTCTAAAAACAAGAGATCAAATTTCTGCCAAAGGCTGATGATACCTTTGGCAGAAATCACTGCACAAGGATATGTTGAGAAAAGAATCTCAGTTCTACCAGTGAAGAAAAACAATGCTACAATGGTTTTAGCAAGTGGCACTGCCTGGTTACAGCCTGCTCATAGGCCCTCTGGGTGCCACCACCATAAAGAGAAGCAAGCAGCAAGTGCAGTCACCCACACCTGTAATCTCAGCACCCAGCAGGCTGAAGCAGGAGGATCTCTGAGAATTCAACGCCAGGTATGCTACATAGTAGTGAGACCCCCACCTCAAAAGAAAAGCTACTCCTGAATAGCATAGCTATACACTACTTCAAGACACCAATTCAAGTTCAAAAGTACTCAGTTTTGTTACACAGGGTCTGTAATCTTATAATCATTCACTCAACACAAATTCACTAACAACTCCAAGCTGAGCACTGCTCCAGGCTCTAGAAGTGAACAGTGTATTTTAAATAAGATAACCTGGAATGTCAGCAAAAAATAAAGCTTGATTAAACTTATGGATTTTTTGGGAGGGGATGGTCTCACTATGTAGCCCAGACTGGCCTTGAATTCATGGCAATCTTCCTGCCTCAGTCTCCTAAGTGTTGAAAAACTTTATGATTTTTATATGTATCAATTTTGAAACCCATATTGTTGTCAGACATGGAACAGCAACACTTGGCTTGTTCTGTGATTATCCCACTGCTCAGTGCTCCTCAGTAGGTATTTGAAACAGCTCAGCCGCAGAGCTTTATTTCCTTCCTTATGTCCAGACTTTATTATTGAGAAATACACTTCCCAGTGAGCAAAACCTGATTACCACGAGTCAGCATGAGATTTATCGCTGAGGCTTCTGGAAATCTAAGTGTTCTGTTTCTTGGTGGGTAGCTGTTTCACAAGTATAGATAAACTGTGCACTTACATGACCTTTTCCACAAAACATTCCACAATGAACAATATTTATTGAAAATAGGGGAGGAGGCTTTCACTGAACAACATTCCCAGCCCTTTAAAAATTTTTTTTAAATATTCTGAGACAAGGTTTGGCTAAGTCACTAAATTGCCCAGGCTAGACTAGACTCAAAACTTGTGATTCTCCTGCCTCAGCCTTCAATAGGTATGCATTTGCAAACCTGGCTGACATATTTTAAAAAATATACACTTTAGGCTGTCCCTGGTGGTGCACACCTGTAATCCAGCACGTAGGAGGCTGAGGCAGGAGGCTCACCTTGACTTTGAGACCAGCCTAGGCTAGTGAGCTCGAGGTCAGCCTGGACTATACTACATAGTGAGACTGTCTTAAACACACACACACACACACACATACTCTTTTGGTTAGCTTGCAGAAAGTCATAAGAAAAAAATGCTATTGGAACAATTACTTAACAGCACAGTTACTACTAAAAAGTAATTTCACATGTATTAAATTTTTAAGATCATATTATCATAATTTTGATCTTTCATCAAAACTTTGTACTCAGAGCCATATTTAACATGGTGTGGCACTATCTCTACTACAGATACACAGTATATGGCCAAATACATTATTCTCTAAAAAGTAACTTTCTCTACTTGCCTAAAAAATAGTTCATATAATAAGCACCTGCCTGACAAGTGCAAGGTCCTGGGTTCGACTCCAGGTACCACCAAAAATAAAAAAGTTCATACAGAAGACACATAGATATTAATTTTATTGCAGAAATTTGCCGGTTCTTGGTCACTTAAGTTTGAGTCTATACAAGTATTATGTTTCTCACACGATTTGAAAGTCATTATTGTATACAGACGTCTCATCACTATCATTGACGTACAATTTAAAACAAGAAAAACACTGTTGCGCCAGGAATTGCACATCTGCAATCCCAGCACTTGGGAGGCTGGAGGGTCCCCTTGACTCTGGCTCAGCCTGGGCTACATAGAGAGATTTTGTCAGGGGTGAGGGGGAAATCAACCTGTTGTGCCCTTCAGAAAAAAAACAAAACAACCACAACCACCCCACCCTTTCCCTTGACCTTGTACTTGCCATGTCTCTATTTTGGCCTGCTCTTCCCCACATTCTTGGGGATATTTTACTTTACAAACTTGGATCTTTTTCATCATTCACCTCTGCCTCTCTCTTCTGGAAATGGGGTCTCTATTGCCCAGACTGGGCCCAAACTCACGGGTTCAAGGGATCCTTCTGCCTCAGCATCCTGGATATCTATAGGTTCCCGTCACCACAACTGCTCACCTGAGTCTCAATGCAAACACCCCTTCCCACAGAGGTCCCAGCACCCAGGCCAAGGAGAATCCCAGAGGGGTCTGCAGAGACTCGGGAGATGGTGGCACTGTGGGAACACCTGAACCAGGAGCCAGGCTGTTCGGCTCCCTAACTTACGTGAAGGAAGGAAGAAACTTGTGGTATAGAATTTTAAAAGGAAAAATAAATTTATTACAATCAATTACATATAATTATATATCTGAGATACTCAAGGGAAATAAATTTGGAAAGAAATACTAACATCTGTAATTACTCTTTCAGTGATTAAAACGCTCTATAGGTCTGAACCAGCCAAGGACATGGCGCAGCAGCACAGCACCTACCTGGCTACGCGTTTGATTTCCACAATCTACACAAAACAGTAACAAAACAAAATAAAGGTGTATGGCCAGGGATATAGCTCAGTGGCACCAATGCCTGCATGGCAAGCACAGGTCCTGAGTTCGATTCCCAGTACAAAAAAAGAAAAATCAAACTAAAGGCGTAAACCCGCATTGAAATAAAAAACCCAGACAAGGACAGATTGCTTCCTTGTTATCTGCCTATAAGAGCGGCTATTTTTCTTCTTCTGTTTTTTTAAAAGCAAAGGTCTCACTATGTAGTTCAAGTTGGCCTTCAACTCACTGTGGAGTCCAGACTGGCCTTGAACTCGGAGCGATCCTCCTGCCTCAGCCTCCTGAGTGGCTATTTTTCTAGTCCAAATTTTCATTTATTACTTAACCGATGGACTCATTTCATTTATTAAATATTTACCAACCTTTACCAACACGAAGTACTTACCCACTTAGCGACTGGACACCCCTGTGAGCTTTTTCCTTCTTTTCCTGTGTACACAACTTTTTCTATCCTTATTGCCTTTCCTTTTTGGCCATACCTGAGTACAAAAGACAGAAAAAATGCACTCAACAATCGCCATCCAGCCTCAACGTGGGCAGCTTTCAACATCTCCGTGCACATCAGAGACAAGTGAACACGAGCTCAAAAATGAAACACAGCTCGGCTTTTCCTCTGGTTAACAACTTGGTTTTGTGTAGCCATTATTTTTGTTGTCCAGTTCAGTTTATTTGTCCTTAAAGATCAATCTTAAAAAGCAGCCTGGCTAGAGGACAAATAGGGGATTATGTGGTTCACGGGGTGCTGGCGGGGGTAATCTGAGTGATCTCTCGCATTAGACCATAAATATAAATAACAGTTCCTGCGCAGATCAGAGACTTCGCCTCGCCAAGCGTACTGCGGCCACTTCTGCACGTGCGCCCTGAGTGTAGCGATACAAAGCCTGCGGGCTTTCTCTCTGTCCCGGTCACATCTTCCCCAGAGACTCGCTCTGCAGGGTCAGGTCCATGATAAAGAAAGGGTTTGAACAGGGACGCGCATCTCCTCACCTAGTCTCCATGATTTCCCTGACAGCAGCAACACTTGGTCCTGACCCCAGGTGTGTGTAATATGGGCCTTTGTCTTTTTGTATCCCTCGATCTGTGGAAGGAACAAGATTATTAGACCCAAAGCTTTACAGAAGTGCATGGAGCAAGGAAGAGCTGTTTTCAGTTATTTTTTTGAATTAAAAAAATTTAGAATGATATTGACAAAGTTTTGGTGAGCTTTGATAGTTAAAGATAAGGTCAATTGGTCCGTAAAGTAACTTGTTTTTCATTTTTGTCTTTTTGAGACAGGGTCTCGCTATGCAGTTCAGGATGGCCTTCAGCTCACTTTGTAGCCCAGGCTGCTCTTGAACTCACATCAATCCTCCTGCCTCAGCCTCCTAAGTGCTGGGATTACAGGGGTGCACCCCCCCAGCTGTAAAGTAACTTGCCTTCCTACTCCTAATTCAATCTCTAAGAATCAGAGGAGAAAAAAACATGTGAAGATAAGGGTCGTGTTTATTTTCTTATCTCCTGCTTCAAATTATGTTTTTTTGTGTTTTGGCTATCATTGAGGTACAAATTAAATGTTATCCAAGACCAACAGATGTGAGAAGCTTGGCTGCAGAATTTTACTAAAATTGAGCCCAGAAATTTCACTATTGAGAACTTATTTTACTGTACTCGCACAGCTATTATATTTATAAAATTTTATTCTTTGTCTTTTTTGAGACAGGGGCTCACTATGCAGTTCAGGCTGGCCTTGAGCTCACTCAGTAACCAGAGGCTGGTCTTGAACTCACAACCATACTCCTACCTCACCCTCCCAAACGCTGGGATTATAGGCGTGTGCCACCACGCCCAGCTACAACTACATATTTATAATGTAAATATACAAGAGTGTTCCTCTTGCAATTACCTGCAATATCAAAAAAGAGCATTAATGATTACTTGTTTGATCATTATTGCATGTCTCTATTTGTTTTCCTGAGAAACCGCTTTGAAGATATCAATACATAATACAACAACCATTGTTAATTTCCTGCCACTTTGTCTGTAACTCTGTATTGTTTGTATTGTTCTTATGCTGTTTTGTAAAGGGATGTCTGTTTGTTAATGTTTTCTTCTTTTATTTTTAAAATAAATTTTAAAAAATTTAAAAAAGAGGAGCAACCTTAAGATGTCAAAAAATAAAAAGCTAAGTACATTACAGGCAGTTTATAAAATAGAATGCAAGGAAGTTATTGAAACAGTTTAAAAGCTATTTCATTAAAGAGGTGGTGTGATTTAAAGTATTTTTTTGTTTTTTGAGACAAGTCTCGTTCTATAATTCTGGCCAGCCTTGAACTCACTTTGTAGCCCAAGCTGGCCTCAAACTCTCAGTGATCCTCCTGCCTCAGCCTCCAAAGTGCTGGGATTACAGCATGAATCTGTAAAAATACAGGCTGCATGCCTGGCTGCAAAAATACTGTTTTAAAAGACCTAAATTCTGTAAAACTGGAGACAAAAATCAAAAGGGGAAATAATGTTTACTCATATGGATAAGTGTAAGATATGTTTACTATTTCTGAACCACTGGAGGTGTTGTGAGCTCAAATTACACACTGCTTGTAAGACAGTGCCTTTAACCCCTTAAAATCCTGTGTAACTAGAACCACTGGGGAATACCTGCATTTCTGGCATTTCCGGCCATGGTGCATCTACAGCAAACTCACTAATCACCCTGAATAGAAATCAAATGCAGCACAGTGGAAAATTACTAAACTGTATTTTTGAGGCTTTTGAATCAAGAGCTGTTGACGCGATTTTAACTTCTTGGTGGCATACAGCAGCGGTTGCTACACCAATGCTCTGCGCGGGGCTGACTTTAGCCTAGGGGACCTCGGGCAACACCTGCAGGCCTTCCCCAGTTGTGACGTGGCAGTAGGCTATGTGTGCAGTACTACTGAGTGGAGAACAGAAGTGCTGTGCACAGCCCCCACGCTGGGAATCCCCTGCACAGAGCATCGCTGGGCCTACAGCGCTGACAGAGCTGAATTTCAGGAACACCAAGGTATGTAGGGTCAATTACTCGGTTTTACTGGAACACAATATACACTCCAAAATGCCTCAATCCTTGGGCATGGGGGGTGGTTTTGAGGTGCTTTTATTTTTTTTAATTAAAAAAATTTTTTTTCCCTGAAGTGTTTTAAAATTTCTCTTTCAGTTCTCCTTCCTTCATCAGAGCACAGTAACCTCACCTTTTACAACTAAAGGGAAACATGTAACTAACAGCGTATAAAACAGTGCTGGGTATATTACAAAAACCCACTCAGCTGAGAACCTAGCTGTTCTGCCTTCTGCACACAGGTAGTAGTTACCTGGTATGAGGAAAGGTCTTTTATTTGGTGGTGGTAGGAATACATGGGGATTGAACCTTGGGCCTCTGCACTGAGCTACATCCCCAGCCTTTTTTAAAATTTTGAGACAGATTCTCATTAAGTCTCCCCTACTGGGCTCAAACTTGTGATCTTCTTGCCTCCGCTTCTTAGAGCATGGGGATTTCACGCAGTTGCTGTCTTGCCTGGCTAGACTGGAATTTGGAAGCAACAGAGGGTGGAGGTTACCAGCATAGAAAGCCTGGCTCCCAGCCCCTTTCATGTGAGTGCTGGCTGCGAATGCCTGGGTCTCAGTCCTGTTCTTGGAACCCAGGGATAACAAGCCCTCCCCAACACATGGCAAGTCAAAGGCCCCGCCCAGAGCAAGAGCTAAAGCCATTGTCCTCGCTCTTGACTTCTGTCCTTGGCTTAAGAACCCCCATCACCTCCATGTCAACACCTTTTTTGCAAAGGACAAGATTCCTCCCCAAAAGCCCAGTCCTTGGTGCCTGGCACTCAGAGTCCTGTTAACTCCTTGTTCTTGAATATACCAGTGAACCACCAACCTCTAGCACAAAAGACCAAGGCTTATTCCAATGAAATCTTGAGTTTAAAAAAAAAAAAAAAAAAAAAAGAAATCTTGAGTTTTTGTGACTTGGGCCATATTTTAGAGATGCTGTTTGAATTACTAAGCCTATATTTTACTTAACAAATTCTGTATTATCATAATTGTGTAATAGCTGAAATAGAAGCTTCAAGCTGCTTCATAAACCAACACAATCTACTTTACCTATTTTTTTACAGCTATGTTAGTCAACAGGTTTTTTCTGTGTGTGTGTGGTACCAGGGATCGAACTCAGGACCTTGCACTTGCCAGGCAGGCACTTATTCCACTGAGCTATATTCCCAGACCTATTTTTTTCTTACATTTCAGCACTTGACATGAATTTTAAACATAGCCAGTGACCAATCAGTATAGAATTTGAATTCAGCTTTCATGTATTCAAGTATGGAACAAACTTCTCATACAGACTCTGAATCGTTACCACAGCAAGATTTTCTCAGGGCTTTTAAGGACAGATAAAACTAGTTGTTCTGCATATATATATTTTTTTTTTTTTGGGCAGTACTGGGGATCAAACTTAGGACCCTGCGCTTGCTAGGCAGGAGCTTATTCCACTGAGCTATACCCCCAGCCCAGGCTGCATATTCTCTTTCTGTGACTTCTAAAGGCAAAAAACATAAAAGGTCAATCAGAAATTGCTCCATGACTCCTCTTTTATTTTTTAATTTTATTTTTATTTTATTTTTTTTTTTTGTCTTTTTGAGATAGGGTCTCACTACATAGTTCAGGCTGGCCTCAAACTCACACTGATATTTAAAAAACAAAAAACATCATTCTAGCTCTGATATGGAAATTGTAGATACTTTCTATAGTTATTTGCTAAATTGTGCATATGTTTTACATTCTCTATGCATTTTCTGTTTTGCGAGGCAACGTATTTAATAAAATCTTTATAGCTTAAAATTCTTTCACATGCAGGGAGAGCACATGGATGGACATATCAGAGGTGTTCATTTTTATGCCAGCACAATACACATTAGAGACATTGGCTCTGAGACAAATCAGCATATTTTCCACCAGAAAAAGTTTACCTTTGTATTTCCAAATTATGAGCTGAAATTTCCATTTTTCTGAGCAGAATGAATAAAGGTCCAACAGAAAAATGGGTACAGAATTACTTAGTCCATCTTAGCTAGAATAAGAATGGGGCAAAAATACCACAAAAGATGAATCAGGACTTTATTCTGCATGAGGGGCAGCAGTTCGTGCAGGCGAAAGCACCAATCCACCCAAACACTTACCAGGACAGTCGCAGGCGGGCACTTCCGTGTCTTTCGTTGCAGCCACAAGGTTTTTGGCGGGATTAGTGAGGAACTTCATGGCATAATCATGGAAATCTCTCTGCGCACTGTCTACAGGGGAAAACTCAGGCGCTGCAACACCAGGTGAACCGACTTCCTCTTCACTTCTGCTAGCGACCACTGTAATTCCGCCTGAACTCACTATGCTGAGGTTCCTGAGAATTTGTGCAGGGTCTGGCAAGGGCGTCTCCTGAGAGACAGCGGGCGGCACTGCCAGTCTCCGTGGCATGAGGTGCTCTTGGGCATCCTGCGGAAGCTGTGTTCGGTCACTGCCGGCCACCAGGTTAGCACTCTGGTTAGGTAGACAGCAGGGTGGGGGTGAGGGCTGAGCTCTCGGGTTGCCGTTGACTGCTGCCAGGACCTGAGAAATGGGTGCTTTACCCGCACGTGCCTGCCCGTGGGAACTGGTCTCCACACGGAACTCTGGAAGCGAATCCAGCGGTTCAACCTTCACGATCTTCTCCTGCGCTAATTCAGGGTATCTCTCAAATTTGATCTGACTGAGGGGAGGAAATAACCTTTTGTGTTGTAGCGCGGTACTGGCTTGAGCCAGTGGTTTCAAAACTTTGGAAAAAGGAGGAATTTTTCCCAACAGAAGAGGAAAGTCATGCGGGCCAAACTGACCAAATCTTTGAAGTTTGGATGCAATCCAAATGTCATGTAACTTACGATACTCACAGGACCACTGCTCCTGCTGCTTCTGATCATTTTCTCGACAGATTACAACAGCAGGCTGCTTCTTCCGCCGATCTCTCACAGGGGTAGACTTCGTCTTTTTGGGGGCTGTGTTCTTCTGCTTTGCTAATAAGCCATGATTGCTTTGTGTGCCTGGAGATGTCTGCTGTGGCGCGGCGCCCTTCTCCTGACGATGGTTTTGCTGTGCGTTACAGGCAACAAGGCTCGACGATGAACTTTCAGCATTATTGTCCTCCGCTTTTATATAATTGCATTTAATTATTGATGCAAGTTGTGTTAATTGTGTTGCAACATCTTCCTCGATTTGGCTGTAAGGTGTGTCCTGACTTAATGGATCTTCTTTGGAATTCAAATTTTTACTCCTGTCTGGCAATTGATAACAATATCCCGATTTATTACATTGTGACAAGTGATGCAAATTCTGGGAACCATCATCAAGACCAGACCTACTTCCGGTGATGCTTTTACTAGTATCAATTTTTGATGAGTTGGATTTCGTTATTAAAGATGTAGAATTTTTCACTTTTGAATGTTCAGGTGGCATGGTGGGTGCTTGGTTAGCAGCAGAGCCAATCTGTGGCTTGGACAGGGTGTTCTGGCCGTTGAACACTGTTGTGGGGTGTGAACTCTGCTTTTCGACAGGTGGACAAGGTGGAACGCTTTGCGGCTCTTGCAAGTCAGGGTCTCGAAAATCTTTTCTTACGGAATAGAGGATGGCTTTGCAGCTGTTAAGCAAACTGGCTGTTCTCTGAGCTGTCTCCTCATCCTTCTCTGACTTGGATGGTGAGGAGTTCTCTGATGGGACTTCGGAAAGTTGCGTCAGGGCCTCGATGGCAACCACCTGCTCCAGCGTTAACCTCCGGTCTTTCATGAGGGAAAGGAGAATGGGCTGCATGGGGGCGACACCTCTGGGCTCTTTACATGCTCTGACCTCAGGGGTTTTAGGCTGGTCACCTTCACTGTGTGTGAAGGTCTGACTATTAAAGTGTGGACAATCTTCAGATTTACAATTAAAGCCAGGCTTTTGGAAGACAAAGATGTTCCTTTTGTCCTTGAGGCGATCACAGCTCGTACTAGAGACTGTGGAGTTCATGGCATTATTATGGTTCACAGCGTCTTTTAGGAGTTTGTAGGGATGATTTCCCAATGCCTTGCCAAATTCGTCAATACTTAATTTGTTAAATGGTGCATTTGCCTCAGCTGATAAACAGGGCACATTTTTAATGCCATTTCTTATCGTTTGTGCAAACAATTTTGGAGGCTTGGTTTGTTTCTTGTCATCTTCAGGCTGTTTCGATTTTTCAGCTTTGGTGACATGCGCGCCGAAGTCAACGTTGACATGCTCAGTTAGATGTGACTTCTTGTTTTGCGTCCACTTCTCCACCTCAACACCTGTCATGCTTTCTTCATTGTTTGTCACATTTTCCAGGGGCTGTGTGTTCAGTTCCAATCTTTGTTCTTCCCCATGTCCACCACTGCTGTATTCCATGGATTCCGACTTGAGGCCATTTACCAGTTTGCTGTCAAAATCTGCCTGTAAAATAAATCGAGAAATCACTCACCTACTAAAATATCCAAACAAGAGTCATTGAAAGTACAACTGAGTAGCAACTGAATGAGAAGCCTTTGAGGGTACAACTAAAACACCGATTTGTCATACCTGATATTTTCAGAGAATTAAAAACATACCGAAAAGTGGATATAAGGTTAAAGGGAAATGAGGGACCACTCACACCCTGCCTGTGGGCACTGTGGGTGCTCACTTGTTCACCCTGGGTTAATTTTCAAAAAATCCTCTCTCTCTCTCTCTCTCTCCCTCTCTCTCCCTCTCTCTCTCTCTATATATATATATATATATAACTAAGATGATTGCACTACTAATTTCTATTAGTTTATTGAAAGGAACAGTTAGTGCTTATATTGTTTGATCAATTTTTTTCATGCCTATATCTGATATTCTAAGCAACTACTTTGAGATAACAATATGTAAACCAGGCGTGGTGACACACACCTGTAATCCTAGCACTTGGGAGGCTAAGGCAGGAGGATCATTGCAAGTTCTTGAGACCAGCCTGGGTACAAAGTGAGCTCAAGGCCAGCCTCAACTGCATAGTGAGACCCCATCTCAAAAAGACAAAAATAATAATAACCATTGCTAATTTCCTATCTTGTTTTCAAATTCTGTATAGTTTTTTTTTAATTCTCTTTATTTTTTAATCTTTTTTGTACCAGGAATCGAACTCAGGACCATGTGTTTGCCAGGCAGGCACTGTGTCACTGAGCTGTATCCCCGACCCTTTTAAAAATTCTCTTTAAAATACATTTTTTGTTCTGTTTAGTTTTTTGAGACAGGGTCTCACTATGTAGTCCAGGATGGCCTTGAACTTGCAGAGATCCTCCTGCTTCCATTTCCCAAGGGCTACCATTATAGGTGTGTGCCTCCATGCCTGGCTAATATTTTTACATTGGAACCTCTAAGTAGGCAGTATCTATCATTTAAACATATACTGTACTGAAGTACAGCACACACACAAAGTGCACAAGTCCCAACTATACAGTTTGTTGGATTTTCACAAAACGAATCCATGTGTACCCAGATCCCAGCATGAACTCCTGTTCTGCTCAAGTGGTAACTATTTTTCCAGAACCAAACAATATAGATTTCCAATGTTTATTTTCAAAGTTTCCATAACCAACTCCTCTCTCTGAAAATTACAGTATTGAAACAGGTCCACCCTGTTCCACTGATGCATGGTGATCCCTACGGTGGACAGTCAGCTCTCCGTCAGTCTGTTTACTGAGGTGGAGTTTGCATTTATTTTTAGTTTTTGGCTAATGTGCACATACGGCTGTAACATGCTAGTGCCATCTTTTGGTGAACACACACATACTGGGTGAGAAGGTATGCATATGGAGGCAAGAAAAAAATAATGATGAATGTTCTTTTTTTTTTCCTTTTCCAGACAGGGTTTCACTACGTAGTCCAGGCTGGACTGAAACCTGCAGTAATCCACCTGCCTCAGCCTCCTGAGTGAGGGAATGTACCACCATACCCAGTCAAAGGGGGGGGGAAAAAAAAGACAAAAGAATAGAGATGTATTGCCATAGACCTGCTTTAAAAATAACCCACCCAAAAAAAAAAAACAACCCCACCAAGGAAGAGAAAAGTAAAAAAATGAGAAAAGGGGAAAAAAGCTTTTGTAAATAAGATAGGGAACATGGTTTGAAAGGAGGAGTGGGGTACAAATTCCCTGTGATGAATGTGATCACGATGCATACCTGAAATGTAACAATAAGATCATTTTTCTTTGAAAACATAAAATAAAAACTACCCCTCCCCCTTCTGCTTTAAACACACTTCTGCTGGCGGCCACTTCCGTGAGCCGTTCTCAAAACGCTTTTCTGGGCGTCTCCAGCGTCTTTAGTTGCCCTGTCCTCACCGCCCCAATGTCCTGAACCAGTCAGAAGTCCACCTGTCAATCATTCTGCCTTTGAGGAAGAGCCGGAATGAAGGAGGCACATCCTGCCACAGACAGTGCAAAAGGCAGAGGAGGACACACTGGAATGCTTTTTAGGGTAATGTTTTTATTGGACATAAATTTCCATAAACATTTTGAGTCACCTGAAGACAGTGAAGCACACATGAAAAGACACACAGGAAAGAAGATTTCCAGAAAGCCGCACCAAAAGTGGGAGGGGTTATTCGAAGTGAAGCAGAGCATTTTGAGGGAGAATCAGGGCAATATCTTTCACTGTAATAAATCTTAAAATACGTAGGTAGCTAGTAGTGATGGCACATGCATGTAATGCTAGCACTCAGGAGGCTGAGACAGGAGGACTGCACCATTGAGGCCAGCCTGGGCAATTTCAGAGACTCTACCTCAAAACTAAAAAAGATATGGGCTGGGGTTATAGCTCAGTGGAATAAGCACCTGTCTGGCAAGTGCAAGGTCCTGAGTTCAATTCCCGGTTAAAAAAAAACCTAAAGAAAACAAAAGTTCGGGGATATAGATCAGCACTCTCTGGGTTCAATCTCCATTATTGCAAACTGGGGCTGGGGATATAGCTCAGTGGAATAAGCGCTTGCCTAGCAAGCGCAGGGTCCTGAGTTCGATCCCCAGTACCACAAAAAAAAAAACAAAAAACTCCATTATTGCAAACAAGAACAAAAGCAGAAAATCCAGACATTTTTTAAAAATATTCAGTTGTTTAATAGCGATATAAAATGGACACGGTGGTACACAAACACAATCGCACCACCTCAGGGAGGCCAAGTCAGCAGGGGTCAGGCTTGAGCCCAAGCAAGGGAACCCACGGAGCCCACGGATAAAGTCAAAATCAAATAAAAAAGGTGGGGGGTGGAACGCATGTCAGTGGTAGAGCGCTTGCCCAGTAGGCACAGGGCCCAGGCTTAGACCCCAGCACCACACCCATATTCACACCCACCAGAAAGTTTGACCCAGCTTTAGCAACAAAAAATAATAATCTCAACACAAAGAGCTGTAAGAATTCTGGGCATGTGCGCGGGATGGGGTGGCACTAGTGGTGCACGCCTGTAATCCTAGTACTGGGGGGAGGCGGGGGCTGAGGCAGGACGATGTTTTTGAGTTTGAGGCCAGTCTGGGCTACACAGTGAGCTCAATACCAGCCGGAACCGCATAGTAAGATACTGTCTCAAAAAGACCAAAAAGAAAAAAAAAAAGAAAAGAAAATTCTGGACAAAGCAAGCACACTATTTTTTAATGAAAGTTTAAAATTATTTTGGACAAAAGTATGCCTTCATGTGGAAGACTGTTTAAACAGTTGGGTTGCCAAAATAAGACATTGTTTATTAAAACAAGGCTTAGCAAATTATTTTTCTGTAAAGGGACAGAGAATAAAATATTGTGGGTTTTGTGGGCTATACATCTCTGTCATAAGAATTACTGTTGTATTAAGCAAGTGGCCACAGACAATGTGCAAACAAATTAGTGTGGTCATGTTCCAATAATACACTAATTCTATTTATGGTCATTTAAATGTGACCTTCATATAACTCCATATCACATAGATACACAGAGATAAAATATAATGTGGTGGTGTACACCTATAATCCTAGCACTCTGGGAGGCTGAGGCAGGAAGATCTCAAATTCAAACATAGCCTGAGCAATTTAGTGAGATTCTGTCTTCAAAAATAAACAATAAGGTGGGCTGGGGGTGGTGGTGGTGACACATGCCTGTAAGTCCAGCACTCTGGAGACCAGCCTGGGCTACAAAGTGAGCTCAAGGCCAGCCTGAACTGCATAGTGAGACCCTGTCTCAGAAAGACAGGCAGACAAATAAATGTATGAAGGAATGAATGAAAAAGTTGAGTGGAAAAACACAGGTTGTGTAAAGGTTACAATTCCTAAAGTGAATGAGTCCCCGCTGCTGACTCAACAGAAGAGGAAGAAATAAGCACCCATGCAAGTCGAAATCCAAAGGGTTAAGTGTTCAGCTTTTCCAGAAGACGAGCAAATGGAAACTGCAACTTTCCACCTACCCAAGTGGCACAAGGAAATGGAACTGCACTTTTTATTTTTTTGGTACTGGGAATTTAACTCAGGACCTTGCACTTGCCAGGCAGACAGTTATGCCACTGAACTATATCCCTGGCCCTGGATGTGTACTTTTAAATACTATAATGCAACTTAACATTTATAATAGGGAATGCCTGGAATAAACAGTCTTGAAGGTGCAGGTCCTAAAATGCTGGGCTGCTGTCACTCTTTGAGGAAAGCCAAGGTTTCCCAACACTAGGCAAGATGTCAGTGTCACTGATGTGGCCAACGAGCTGCAGATGTGATACTGTATGGTCCTTGTCTATTTAAGCCACAAAACCATCTGTCTAGTGCAAAAGAAAAAGCTGGCAGGGTACCTCTAAAATATCAATAGTACCGATGGAAAATGGTACTGAGGAAAGAGGGAATTGGAGGGTTGTAATTCATGCCTGTAATTCTACAGAAATGCAGAGCCAAGAACATGGGTTCACACATACGCTCCTCCGTAGAAAGCTCCTGAGAGACTCTCAAGAATTATGTGTCAGAATCTGACAGATGCTATGTTCTGAAGACATTTCCTTTCATCAAGCTTAATTAATAACAGCTACACCGGCTTAGTGGCGCATGCCGGGAATCCTAGCACGCAGGAGGCTGAAGCAGGAAGACAGGGTTTGAGGTCATCTAGACTACGTAGCAGGACTTTGTCTCAAAACAACAGGGCAGGGATATAGCTTAGCTGCACAAGCACCACCCTGGCTAGGGCAAGGTCCTGAGTTCAATTCCTGGTACCAAAGAAAGAAATACCCGTATCACACCCGTGTGTGAGTGTGTGTGTGTGTGTGTGTGTGTGTGTGTGTGCTTGTGCGTGTGTGTGTGTGTGTGTGTGTGTGTGTGTGTGTGTGTGTATGCGTGCACGCGCACTGACTACTGAACCAAGGAATCTCACACTGAGCTATACCCCCAGCCCTCTTTTTTACTTTTTGAGACAGGCTCTCACTAAGTCACTAAGTTACCTACACAACCAAACATACAATCCTGCCTCCATCTCCCAGAGTGCTGGGGTTGCAAGTTTGCACCACCATCCCTGGCTTTCAGCTGTATACCGTGCCCCTTAAAATACAGTGGGGGACCGGGTGTAGTGGTGCATACCTGCAATCCCAACACTCGGGAGGCGTAGGCAGGAGGATTGCTGTGAGTTTGAGACCAGCATGGGCTACATAGTGAGCTTAAGCCCAGCCTGAACTGCATAGGAAGACCCTGTCTCAAAAAGACAAAAATAGCCAGGCGCGGTGGCCCACACCTGTAATCCTAGCACTTGGGAAGCTGAGGCAGGAGGATTGCTGTGAGTTTGAGACCGGCCTGGGCTACAAAGTGAGCTCAAGGCCAGTTTGAACCATGCAGCGAGACCTTGTTTCAAAAAGACAAAAATAAATAAATAAATAAATACAGAGGGGGGCCTTCAAGGGACGCACCCCTATAATTCTACCTACTCGGAAGGCTGAGGCAACGAGGCCTCAGGTTTGAGACTGGCTTGGATAATTTAGGGAGCTCCTGTCTCAGAATAAAATTTTATGAAAGGACTGGAGATCCAGCTCAGTGGTGAGGCCCTTGCCTAGCATGCTTAAGGCCCTGGTTTCAATCCCAGCACTGCAAAAAAAAAAGTTGAACATGGTGGTGCATGCCTATAGCTCCAACACTTGGGGAGGTTTGAAGCAGGACCACAGGTTTTTTCTTTTTTGGTACTGGGAATCAAACTCAGGACCTTGCACTTGCCAGGCAGGGGCTTGTGCCACTGAGCTATATCCACAGCCAGGATCACATATTTGAGCCAGCCTGGACAATTTATAAATACTCTGTCTAGCCCAGCATGATAGAGCGTGCCTGTAGTCTCTGCACTCTGGGAGACTGAGTCAGGAGGATCCCTGAGTTCAAGGCAAGCCTGGGCTACAAAGTGAGTTCAAAGTCAGCCTGAACTACACAGCAAAATCCTGTCTCAGACAAAAACTTGGGCCAGGGATATAGCTCAGCACACAGCACCTGACAGGTAAGCACAAGGTCCTGAGTTTAATACCTGGTACAAAAAAACAAGACAAAACAAACCAAACCCCTTTTCCAATAAAACCCCCATCCAGCAAGAAAGAAAGCAGACAGGAAGCAGGCTGAGGATGTAGCTTAGTGCCAAGGCTGTGGGCTGAATCCCAAGTAATAAGAGGAAATATGTACATCACACACACTGAAAGGTGGAAATAAACCCATCATTTCATAAACTTCCATGCACAGCATCCCAGAAGACGATGATGTCCATTAGGGTGACCTTGATGGGCATGGTGGCACACATCTGTCATCCCAGCACTTGGGTTACTTTGAGTTTGAGGCCAGCCTATGCTGCAGTCAGACCTTGACTCAAAAAACCAAAACTAAAATTTCTTTAGGAATCATGCACCCGTGTCCTCAACATGGAGACACGGTGTTTGGAGAAGACCCCACAGCACTGATGTTCCATCTGCGGTGATGCGGGGCCCGCTCTGCCCCAAGGCCGGCCTAGCAGAAGCAGGTGGAAGGGTGGCCTGCACAGCGCTCACCTCCCAGGACTTGGGAGGGCAAGGCAGGGTTGCTACAAACCCAGGGCCAGACTAAACTATATAGTGAGACCCTGTGTGAAAAAACAAAAAAAGACCCAACTTAAAAAAAGAATCAGCTACCCACCAAGAGAGCCAGATAATTCTAAAATAAACAATTAAGACAAAACCAAGAACAACGAAAACCTCTTTCATAGCCAAGCCTGAACAACAGCATCTTACTTTCCACGAGCAGTCCCTGGCCAATTTCTCTTTCCCCTTTTAGTGATGAAAGAAGACGGCCGTTGTCTTACGTTTTGTAGCTTTCCCTCTAGTCTCTCTCTTGTTCTACCTCTAACCACCAGCTGAGGGCTTTAAAACTCACACAAGAGCCAGCATGGTGGCACATGGCTTTAATCCCAGCACTAAGGAGGCTGAGGGAGGATCCCCACGGGTTCCAGGCCAGCCTGGGCTACATAGTGAGACCCTGTCTCAAGAAAATAAAAAAGCAGAACAAAACCTTACAGAAAGTCATGGCCAAAGACTGCCAGTGGCCTTACCCCGTCACCCTCCCTTGGTGGTGAAGGCCTGGGGGCTCTTGCCAGTTTGTTCTGTGGGAGTCACAGGGAGACCACCTGATTTCCAGACTACACTGCAGTCTTCTTTATTCAGATTATTTTCATTCTACCATCCAACAAAAATCCCTCCCTCTTTTAGTCACAGTCTTAACAACCCAAAGTAAACCTCCCCTATTTGACCGGTGCTGGGGTTGGAGGGCGGGAGGAGAGGCTCCTTCATTTAATGCTAAAGTGTGCTGGGCGTGGTGACACGCCTATAATCCTACCACGTTATCTTTAAAAAGATAATTTCAAAAAAATGTGAATTTTTGATGGGTTCAGAGGATATTTTGCAGGGCGTGGTGGTGCATGCCTATAATCCTAGCACTTGAGAGGCTGAGGCAGGAGGATTACTGGGAGTTTGAGGCCGGCCTGGGCTACAAGTGAGTTGAAGGCCAGCCTGAACTGCAGAGTGAGACCCTGTCTTCAAAAGAAAAAAAAAAAAAAAAGATGTTTGGAGTCACTACCAATCTAGAAAGCTAAACTCCAGCCTATCCGTAGTCCTCTTCCCTTGAGCCCATGTAGTTCCAGCCCTCATGGCTCTGGGCTGTGTGGTCCCTGTGTGTGTGTCCCCCAAGCCCCTTTAGAGGACTCTGGAGCAGGGCCCACTGCCCACCACATCTGGCTTCTGTTCACTTATGTAAACTGCTTTCTCCTTAACTCCCTGCTTCTTTCTTTCTTTTCTCTTAGCGTCTTGTTTTGTAGCCCAACTGGCCTTGAACTCAAGGCAGTCCTCTTGCCTCAGCCTCCCAACTGCTAGGATTACAGGCCTGCACAACCATGCCTGGGGTGAATCTTAATACACATGAAGGTAAACTATTTAAAGGAAAAAATTGCATATTAAATAGTTCTTCCTTTTTACAGGTCCTTCAATATATGAAAACCCTTAATAGTACTACTGTATTTACAACTATTAGTTGTAAATACTTACAAGTGTAAGTATTAAGAGCTAGTACTTATGCTTTGGCACTTACTACTTGCTAGAGGTCATTAGGAGCCTTTTATCCAGCTCTTCAGTGTGTATTTGCATTCTCCTGATAAGGAGCTTCTGACTCAGCGCAAGCTGGACAGGGGGACCTCAGACAAAGGCCTCTCCCAGGTGGGGCGTGTTACCAGGTGCAACTCAGGAGCAAATAACATGCATTAACATTTATAGCACATTCCATTTGCTGAGGTTTAACTAAGGTCACCTTGGGAGTTTCGAATGGCAAGAGAACACCACTTCTTCTGTGGTTCCTGGTCGAAGACAGAGAAAGTTCCTTCTGATTACCCCTCCCCTTTATTCTGCTATCTTGGCAATGCAGCATTGCTGTTCAAAATAGCCTCACTTATTTTGAATATCAATATATTCATATTGGACTCACACTGAGCTGTAAGGAAAGTGAGCAGATTTACAGAGAAGATAGTTGGGCATGCTGGAGCACACCTGTAATCCCAGCACTTGAGAGGCTGAGGCAGGAGGATGGTTGTAAATTCAAGACCAGCCTGGGCTACAAAGTGAACTAAGGCCAACCTGAGCTGCGTAGCCAGACACCGTCTCAAAAAGACACACACACACACACACACACACACACACACACACACACACACAACATAGAAAGTAGTTAAAGGTTCACTCCTGAAAGAAGTGGTCAGAGCTTATTTGAGTTCCAAGTTTTCCTTGGACTACAACCTGCCTCACTTTGAGATAATGCCAAAGTACTCTACCTTTCTGCTCAGAGACTAGGATCCAGTGAAAATTTGTTGGAAATAATATCCCAAGAAAACCCAGGCCTGGTGGCACATGCCTGTAATCTCAGCACTCGGGAGGCTGAGTAAGGAGGATCATTGGGAGTTTGAGACCAGCCTGGGCTACAAAGTGAGCTGAAGGCCAGCCTGAACTGCAAAGCAAGACCCTGTCTCCAAAAAAAAAAAAAAAAATCCCAAGAGCCAGGAGTGGTGATGCATACCACTGGAGAATCCAGCACTGGAGAAGCTGAGGCAGGATTGCCCTAAATTGAGACCAGCCTGAGCTATACATGAGTTCAAGATCAGCCTAAACTGCATAGCAAGTCCCCTCTGAAAAAATAAACAAAACTATCCCAATGTGAACTGCCATCTTAAGTGTTTATGTTTTGGTTCATTTGTTTGGAGTTTCTTTCTTTTTCTTTTTTTTGGTGGGGGGCCAGGTGTTGAGACAAGGTCTCAATATGTAGCCCAAGCTGGTCTCAAACTTATGGCAGTCCTCCTGCCTCAGCATCCCAAGCGCTGGGATTACAGGTGATTGCCACCACACCGAGCTGCCATATTAATTTTTTAAGCCAAGAAAGAATTTAAAACATACAAATTGCAAATTACCAAATTTAATCAGACAACTTCAATCAAGACAGTTTCACAAACCCACTTTACCCCCATTCAGACTCAAGGTTTCGGGTGGCTTAGAGTATTGCTTTGCGGCGCTGGCGTTGAAGGCTTTGAGTTCCACTAGTGTCGCACCACCGAGCTACTGCCCTGCACCCAGAGGACGGCTTCAACGCAGAAGGCTGGAATGCACCTGAAGACTTCCGGCAACTCCTGTTTTAGCCTCTGTCCTGCACACCGCACCCCTCCCCCGCCCCCACCAATCTCCTCCAGGCCCTGAGATAATGCTAAGGCCCTGGCCTAATCCCACCCCAAAGGCCATCAGATGGCTAGCGAACTCCTGGTGCTGCCGCGTGGGGAGGTCTGAACTCTACACCGAGTCTAGTAGGTTTCTCCAGTGAAGAGAAAAAGTAAAGCGGTCCTGGCCCTCGGAGAGGCCACAGGTGTGGAGTCAGGTCTCTGAAGCTCCCCTGCGACCTCCTCCACAAGCACTCTCATCTTAAGAAAACACCTCTTAGGAGCAGCCGGCGGCCTCCTTCACCCGCTGGAACCCTCCCCTGGCTGCGCTCTGCAGTCCTGCTGCAGACTTCATCCCCAGCATTGCCCTGCAGCTGTGCCCAGGTCCAAGCCGCGAGAGTCTGTGGCAGGCCGCAGGGCTTCCCTCCGCACCGCACCGCGCCAGCCGCCTGGCTCGCTCCCAGCTCCTCCCAGCTCTGTGCCCACCCTAGAGTGGCGCTGGGGGTCTGAGGCAGGGGGCTGTGGGTTCAAGCCGAGCCCGGGAGATTTGGTGAGCCCTGTCTCCAAATTAAAAAAGAAATTTAGGAAGGGCTGCAGATGTAGCTTAGCATGCATGAGCCGCTGAGTTCTGTCCCCAGTACCGCAGGGCAAAAGTATTCTGTTTCCTAAAGTCCAAACTCAACCACCAACTGGATAGCTTCATCAAACAATTAGAACAAGGGCAGCTACAAGTTATAGAGTCCCTGATACCCACCAAATAACCACGAATCTCAGAATGTTCTCAGCCCAAATTCAAGCTAGGTGTGATGGGGCATGCCTGAGGTCCTAGCACTCAGGAAGGCACAAAGATCATAAATTGGGCGATTCAGTTTGTCTCATAAACCCTATTCACTATGCAGCCCAAGCTGGCCTAAACTCATACCAATCCTCTTGCCTCAGCCTCCAGAGTACTGAACTTACAGGCGTGCACCACCAAGCCTAGATTAATAATGTATTTAATTTAGGCGCTGGGCATGGTGGTATATGCCTGTAATCCCAGCACTCAGGAGGCTGAGGTAGAAGAATCATTGGGAGTTTGAGACCAGCCTGGGCTACAAAGTGAGCTCAAGGCCAGCCTGAACTGCATAGCAAGACCTTGTTCCAAAGAAACACACACACACACACACACACAGAATTAATTTAAACCAGTGTATCAGAAATATTATTTCAATATGTAATAACATGAAAAGGATTTCAGATGATGTATTTTCAACATGAAGTCTATGACATTTGCGGTGTATTTTTTAGTGAATACATTTGAAATCAGATGCTACATTCTCCATGATTAAAGATGTAGACACTAAAACAATGTATTTCACACAAAAATATTGTGCTAGGAATGTGGCCCAATCCTATAATCCCAGTACTGGGAAGACTGAGCAGGAGGATCACCATGAGTTCAAGGCCAGATGGGCTACACAGTAAGTTCAAAGCCAGCCTGGACCCTGTCTCAACAACAACAACAACAATATATATATATATATATATATATATATATATATATATATTTTTATGTGTGCGTGTGTTTTTCCATTTTAAATTTAAAATCAATTAAATTTCAAATTGCAGGACTCAAGTCGCAAGAGTCGGACAATGTCATGTGAGAGGGTTGCTGTAAGCAGTAAGCCACTCCTCCAGGCTGTGTCCTCTAACGGTATAGTCCACTTCATCCAGGAGCTTTAGACAGCCACAGGCTTCCTCACTGAGAGTAAACATCCTCTAAGGACAAAGAGTAGCTGGGTCAGAGAACCTGGAACTGCTAACCCGCAGCCAAGCGGGCCTGCACTTCCCGGCACCAGCCCAGCAGCTCGCCTCTGGTGGCTCTACTGGGGGTCACAGTTCCAACCCAGACTCCTCTCCTGGGTCGGCCCCTCCCATCCTCAGCACCTGCTCCTCGCTCAGGGAGCCCAGGAGAGGCGACAGCAAGCCAGGCATTTCCTCAGCCAGCCTCCCTCATGACAGACGCTCTGTCCTCACCCTCTCACACAGGTCTCTTCTCCCCAGGCTACTGTTCCCGGGAGCTACCACCTGGCAATGCCCCCTCCAGCCTGGACTTCAGCCTGTGCACAGACCTTGGGGCATCCTCTAGGTCAGAACTGGTTTGGGGGCGCCCTGGAATCTAAAACAAGATGTTGGAGGGTGTTAAGGAATTCTAGTCACAGTGGGATGGTGGGGATGCTATTATTATTTTTATTTTTTGGTCTTTTTGAGACAGGGTCTCGCTATACAGTTCAGGCTGGCCTTGAGCTCACTTTGTAGCCCAGGCTGGTCTCGAACTCGAGATGATCCTCCTGCCTCAGCCTCCTGAGTGCTGGGATTACAGGCATGCACCACCACACCTGGCCTTCTATTATTAATTTAAAAAGCATACCCCTATTTTTGTTTTACTAATACCTTTCTGAATACATTTATGTATTCTTTGAGACAGGGTCTTGCTATGTAACCTAGGCTGCCTTTGAACCTGCAATCCTCCTGTCTCAGCCTCCCAGAGTAATGGGGTTACAGTTATGCACCACCACGCCCAGTCTAGTTTGGACTCTCAGTGTCTCACTATGCAGGCTGCCTTGGACTAACTATGTAGACAAGGGTGGCCTCACACTGGTGGCAATCCTCCTGCCTCAGCCTCCTGAGTGCTGGGTTTTTTTTTTTTGTTTTTTTTTTTTGCGGTACTGGGGATCGAACTCAGGACCCTGCGCTTGCAAGGCAAGCGCTTATTCCACTGAGCTATACCCCCAGCCCCCTGAGTGCTGGGTTTACAGGGGTTCCTGCCATCACTTTATTTTTGGCAGGGCTAAGAATGGACTCCAGGGCTTTTCCCCTGGAGGCAAGTGCTGTGCAAGCTGCACTCTGAGCACTGGTTCATCTGCTTCCTGCTATGAATACAAGCCACAGCAAAGGAGTGCTCAGGGCTGGAAGTAAGGCCCGGTCCGGGTGCTCGCCTCACCAGGCACATACAGAGATCTGCCTGGGACCCACAGCACCCCAAGAAAGGGAAAGAAAGTAAGGTCAAAGAAGATGGAAAGAGCCCAGGCGTGGTGGCACACCACTGTAATCCCAGCACTTGGGAGGCTGAGGCAGGAGGAGGATCCTTGTGAGTTCAAAACCAGTCTGGGCTACAAAGTGGGCTCAAGACCAGCCTGAACTGCATAGCGAGACTCTGTCTCCAAAAGACAAAAATCACACTAGTCAGAATGGTTGTAAAGATCAATGCAGTGAGCCAGGGATGTAGCTCAATTGTACAGCACCTGCTTGGCAAGCACCAGGACCTGAGTTTGATTCCCAGAACCAAAAAACAAAAACAAAACAAAATACAGCTGAGTGTACAGCTTCTGTTGTGGTTTTGGTCTTTTTGAGACAGTTTCACTATGTAGTTCAGGCTGGCCTTCACCTCACTCCGTAGCCCATGCTAGCCTCATACTTGCAGAGATTCTCCTGCCTCATCCTCCCATTACAGGCATGCACCACCACACCCAGCTTGAATGTACAGCTTTCAATGTAAATAAACAAAGATCACACCAGAAACTAGTTTTGCAGACTGGGAGCCCTGCTCTGACATGTGAACAGCGCCTTAGACCCTGAGCCTGAAGCCTTCCCAGTGGCACCAGGGAGCATACAAAATCAAATTAGAGAGACCAGGTGTGGAAGCCCATGGGGCTGGAGCCAGGGCTGTGGCCCAGGGGAACCGCCCAGATGCCAGCTACTTGGACATTCCTGCTAAACAATTCCTAGGAGGCCTCTGGGTATTTTACTTGCAAAATGGATTCAAACAAATCATCTAGGGGAAGAACAATTCTGAGGCTGAAAAGCTGCACTAAATGTGGTCAGCAGAGGCCTTGGCCAAGCCTGATGGCTGACAAGGTGGGTGCAGAATCGAATTCAACCAAAGGCAGACCTCTGCCTTTAACAAGTCGCTGGAAAACACAGCTGCCAAACATGGTGGCATTCGCTGTGATCCCAACACTAGGTAGGCTGAGGCAGGCGGATTGCTGGGAGTTTGAGACCAGCCTGGGCTACAAAGTGTGCTGAACTGCATAGTGAGACCCTGTCTGAAAAAGACAAAAGTAGGGGCTGGGGATATAGCTCACTGGAATAAGCACCTGCCTGGCAAGGTCCTGAGTTCGATCCCCAGTACTGCCAAAAAAAAAAAAAAAAAAAAAAAAAAAAAAAAAAAAAAAAAAAAAAAAAAAAAAAAAAAAGGAGAGACAAAAATAAAATTAAATGAAAAAAGAGGAAAAAAGTCCAGCAATAATCTATAATAGCAAGAAGAAAAAATACATTTGTAAAGTCTAATATATTGCTTTATGGAATTACTGCAGACATGAGGAAGATGTACAGAATTTGGCTAAAACTAGGGGTACAAATGGGAGGAGTAAGTGAAGGTTGGCACCCGGAGGAAGTTCTGAGAATGAATTTGAAGTGACACAGGCAGCATCTCACAGAGCAGTGGCCTTGGTGTTAGCAGAAAACAAACATCTCTGATCTGTTCCTCGGAAGGAGGCAGTACCACATTACTGAACCTGGGCTTGCGCTACCCTCTGCCTGGCACCTGTTTTACTAATTAATTAGCGCAGCTGCTTTGACAAAGGCAAAGCGAGTCTGTCACAGCATCTGCCCCACAAGCTCAGCGGCTTAGCAGTGAGCAAGCGGCCACTTGTGCACTCCCCACGTCGCTCAGTCCCTCCGAGTTAGGAGGCACCTTCAAGGACATGCACACACTCTGCCCAAATTTCCTGCAAGAAGTCTTCAGCCTCTGTTTGGGTCCCACAGTAACAGAGACTACAGCACAATGTGCTGTCATCTGCTTCCCCCAACCCTGGGCGCTATTTTTATCCCGGGGAGTCTGAGACAACCAGACAAAACAGTCACTCTTGAACTGAGGATATAGCTCAGGGGTAGACCTTGTGCTTTGAAAACAAGAGGCCTGGGTTTGGTCCCCAGCCCCCCTACACCCACAATAACTCCATCCAGCTGGGTGGGGTACCACGTGCCTGTAATTCCACCACTCTGAGAGGCTGAGACAGGAGGATCTCAACTTTAGGCCTGCTGGGGCAATACAGTACCTTATCAAGACCCTGTCTCAAAATGAAAATGGACTTGGGCTGTAGCTTAGTGTAAAGTGCTGGTGTTCAACCCCCAGTACTGAAACAACAACAACATAAAACAAAACCCAGACAAGACTGAAGTCTTCCTTAATTCTCCAAATACCTATCAGTAATGCACCATCGTCCACAGAATGAGACAAGTAGCTGTGGTGCTCACACTGCTACAAGTAACTGAATAAACAAGTGAGCAAAAGAGAAGAGACAGCCTCTTTCTAGGAGCAGCTGCATTTGTAGGTACAGAGAAGATGGTGGAAATTCAAACGGACTGTGTGATAAACACATGAGTAACTGCCAGAAGCAGGAATTATGAATGGAAGCTAGCAGTCTGTGGTGGGAAACAGAACAGAGAATGGATGTTTGCATTGTCTCTAAGTATTTTGCACAAGCCATCCATCTACTCATTGCAAAGGAAAACTGACTTCACAAAGAAACCTGCAGACCGTTGAATCACATAATCAGCCAGTGCCTCAGGAGACCTCATGCTGGGATCCACAGAGAGGGGCTGAGCCTTCTGCAGGCCCTGGCAGACAGACCCACCCTGAACTTAACCTTGAGGAGGTGCCCTATAAATCCAGACTGAGGGGAATTCTCCTGAACAAGGGGCTAAGATTCTCCCAAATCACCAGCGTTATACAGGACACACCCTCACCCTGAGGGTAAGGAGAAATGACCACCACATAAGAGAGACAACCCTCAGGCTGGGGGTGCAACTCAGCAATGCAGCAACTGCCTAGCAAAGGTGTGGCTCTGAGTTCAAGTTCTGTAATAAAACAAGGGGGGGGGGATTTTTTATTACATCCTGAGCCCTAGAAAGAGTGGAGATGGGCCAAGTCAGAAGGGAGTCTTGTCTTCCCTCTGTGCGACAATCCCGGCTTTAATGTTGGCACTAAGGGTAGGGAAGAGCTCAGCGTTGGCGAGATGCATAAAGGGTCTAAAGGAATTCTTTGTACCCTTTCAAAATGAGATCCAAAACAAAAAAAAACATAAACTCATACCTTTCACAGCCTGGAACCTACGGCCCTTTCCCCAGTCTCCTTTTCTCTCTAGGCTTGATTTTAATTTACTTATTTTTTGGTTTTTTTGAGACAGGGTCTTGCTATGCAATGTATTTCAGATTGGCTTCGACTCACAGATAGCCCAGGCTGGCCTCGAACTCACAGCAACCCTCTTTCCTCAGCCTCCTGAGGGCTGGGATTACAGGCGTGCGCCACCACGCCCAGCTCTAAGGTTCAATTTTAAAACTAGAACTTTTACAGATAGGGAGTAGGTTTCACAATGTTCAGTATGCTTTTTACTGTGTTGTTTAATCTTAAAGTAGTAGTGTTTTTCTTTGTAATTTGAAATTTCTTTGATTTTATTACAATCACATTTCAGGAAAACTTAAAAACCCAACATAAGTAGATGAGGAAAATCAGACCAAAAAATTCTTCAATTATCTACTAAGTGGACACTCACTCATTTTACATTATGCCTTATATTTAAAAACAGAAAATAAACATGTCATAGATATTGTTTTGTTACCTGATTTCTTTTCCAACTTAAAGAAATGCCTTCTTTCTTTTTGGGATGGGGGGAGTGCAACACTGGCAATTAAACTGAGGGGCTCTACACTGAGCTACATCCCCAGCCTTGAAAACTGTTCAATGATACTTGTTTTTTTATATTGTTTTCTAGGGCTAGGAATCCAACCCTGAGCCTCTTCAGTGCTAGGCAAGAGCTCTACCATTTAGATATGGTGCCAACCCCCTAGAGAGGTCCTAGCCCCCCTAGAGACCAGGCATGTGGACTTTGAAGTCTTTGCCCAAATGGCTCTCCAGGAAGATAGGACCAACCGCTGTTCCCATGGAGCACTAAGACAGCCCCACTTTAATGCAACTTTCCCATGGTTATCGACCTTGTTTTTTTACTTTCCAAATTGAGAAGGGAAAAAAAGTATTCTATGCTTTTGAAGTTATTATAGAGGCTGAGCATTTAAAAATTACTTCTTGTAAATTCCAACACTTGGGAGGCTGAGGCAGGAGGATCATTGTGAGTTCAAGACCAGCCTGAACTGCATAGCGAGACCCTGTCTCAAAAAGACCAAAAAAAATTTACCTGTTACAGCACACACCTGCAAATCCTGGCACTCTGGGAGGCTGAGGCAAGAAGATTCCAAGTTCTCAAAATAAAATGGGCTGGGAATATTGCTCAGGTGATGGCCTTGAGTTCAGTGCTCAGAACTGCCCCCCTTCCCCCCAAAAAAGATTTCTTGAATGTATTGTTTTTGTTGTTTTAAGCAATTTCCCACTTAAGATTCTTTTCTTTCTGTTCTTTTTTTATTTGTTTGTATTTTGAGACAGGGTCTCACTTTGTAGCCCAGGCTGGCCAAGCATTTGCTGTGATCCTTCTGCCTCAGCCTCCCAAATGCTGGGATTATAAACTCACACCACCACATCCAGCTTGGTTTGGGTTTTCATTTTAAATTTTCTGACACTGACAGCCCTCCCTTCCTGGTTCCTCCTGCCATCGCACATCTCTGATGACAACGGAATGTTCCTCTTTCCAAGTCTGGTCAACACCACGGACTCTGTCCCTCTTACTGAGACAGGGAAGCCATGCAACTATAAAGCGCTCAAAATTGGCGGTAGCATTTCTTACACATCCATCTGTCCCATGACTCAGAAATTCCACTTCTATTTCTCCAAGAGGACTGGAAACATGTGCCACACACACACACACACACACACACACACACACACACAGCCCTATATGAAAAGTGTATAACAGCTTTACACATGGCACCATAGCCTGCAAAACATCTGAAATGTCCATCAGCAAAAGAATGGGAAAGAACCGGAACATTTCTCAGCCACAAAAAGGAACAAATGCCAGGCGTGGTGGCGCGCGCCTATAATCCCAGCACTCAGGAGGCTGAGGCAAGAGGATCCTTGGGAGTTCAAGACCAGCCTGGGCTACAAAGGTCAGCTTGAACTGCATAGCAAGACCCTATCTCAAAAAGACACATACACACACAAAAGACAGGAATGCCAAATAGGTGCATAGCAAGATGTTAACACCACTAGCCCTGTGAGGTCTCGCTTTTCCCGTCCACCCAGAGCGCTAACATTTTCACAAGCAAGCTGACCAAGGCCTTGTCTATGCTGCCGCAGCAATGCCCAGTGGGGCACTGCATGGGGGTCTTCTGAAAGGTACAGAGTTTGCCCATGTGCGACTCCCCATGCGATGTATTCATTATGTATCACCAACATGCAGTAAGTAAATTAAAACAACAAAACAAAACAAAACGAAAAATCAGTAAACAGTTAACATATGAGCCAAGTAATTCCATTCCTGGGTATACACCCACAGGAGTAAAAACATGTCCCCCCAGAAACTTGTACATGAGTAACCACAGTAACAAGGGGGCCCAGAGCAGGTTTACAGCTGGGCAGGTTGGCCCATGCCCATAATCATAGTACTCAGAAGGCTGAGGCAGGAGGGTTGTCATAAATGAGGTTTGAAAAAGTGAAAATAGTTTGAAACTAGCCTGAACTATAATGAGACCTTGCCTCAAAAACAAATAAACAAAAACGTAGTAGTATGTTTATAGCATGAGACATTACTGTGGGAGTCAGGGGAGAAAAGAAACTGAGCGTGCTGTAACACGCAGAAGCTTGAAAATACTGTGGAATAGAAACCTGCAGGCTGCCTGATTCACTGAAGGAAATGTCTACAACAAGCCATTCCAGAGAGGCGGGACATGCAGAGGCGATCGCCAGTGGCTAGAATGGATGAAGGGATCACGTGGTGACAGCAAATCAAATTGTCTTTTTTGGAGGTAACCATTTGAATGTCCTAAAATTTATCATGGTGAAAATACTAAAGCTACTGGATTATCTGCTTTATGTGAGTAAACAGTATGATACATGAATTGTATTCCAGTAAAGGTGCGGTACCAGGCATGGTGGCACATGCCTGTAATCCCAGGACTAGGAAGGCTGAGTCACTGCAAGTTCAAGGTCAGCCTGGGTCACAAAGTGAGTTCAAAACCAGCCTGAACTGTATAGGGAGACCCTGTCTCAGAAAGACCAAAAATTAAAATAAATAAAAAGCCAGGCCTTATGGCACAGGCCTGTAATCTCAGTACTCAGGAGGCTGAGGCAGGAGGATCACTGTAAGTTTAAGACCAACCTGGGTTACAAAATGAGCTCAAGGCCAGCCTGAATTGCATAGTGAGACCCTAAAAAGACAAAAAACTAAATTAAATAAATAAATAAAGCTGGGATTTCTCTGCTTAAACAATAAGTGTTTCTCAAGTTCTGGAGACTAGATAAAACAAAACTTTTTTTTTTTTTTTTTTTTTTAAAGACAACTATAGCCAAGCCTGAGGATCCCTCAAGTTCAAGGCCAGCCTGGGCTACATAGTGAGTTCAAGGTCATTCTAAACTACACAGGAGCCAGACATGGTAGCATACACCTATAATCCCAGCACTTGGGAGGCTGAGGCAGGAGGATCGTTGTGAGTTCGAGGCCGGCCTGGGCTATAAAGTGAGCTCAAGGCCAGCCTGAACTATGTAGCAAGACCTTGCCTCAGAGAGACCAATAAATAAATAAAATAAATAAACTACATAGTGAGACCATGTTTCAAAAAGACAAAAATGCAGCTGTAAGGATATTCATTGTGAGGTGCTCGGGAATGTGGGGGATGTCTATAACCTTAGCACTTTGAAAGGTTGAGACAGGAGAATTAAAATTTTGAACCTAGGCTGTACAACTTGGCAAAATTCTGTCTCAAAATTAAAAATTAGAGAAGGGGGTCAGAGTGTGATTCGGTGCTAAGGCTCTTGGTCAGTCTCTAGTCCACAGACACGAAGTTAAGAGTGTTTATATCAATTATCCATTTAATCTTGAGTAAAAGAAGCAAGATGCAAAACAGCAGAATCTGTATACAATCCCATCAGTGAAAACAGGTACAGGGGACAAAACTAACCAATGGGGTGGGTGATAGGAACCAGACCACTGGCACTCGGAGAGGAAGTAACTGACCAGGAAGAGGCCAGAAGAAGCTGCAGGGTTACAGACTGGGTTTCCGCTGTGTGTTTGTCAAAACCGGTTTAAAAACACAGCAACAGTTTGAATATGTCACTGTTAAATGCACTCCAAAACTGCCTGCATGTCAGCGTGGACAGAGCTGTGGTGGCACAGCTCTGTGCAGAGCTGGGTGGGTCGCATGTGTGCTCAGACCCACAGGGGACACAGGGAAAGCCTGCTTCTTCTTTTTTTTTTTCTGTCTTTTTGAGACAGGGTCTCGCTGTGCAGTTCAGGCTGGCCTTGAGCTCACAACGATCCTCCTGCCTCAGCCTCCTGCCTGAGTGCTGGGATCACAGGTATGCACCACCAGGCACAGCTGAGAGCTTAATTTTTCTTTGTGCATTTTCATTTTACTTTCTTTCTAGTCTAGTTTTAAAAATTTGCCATTATTCTTAGTCGTGCTGGGGATTGACCTTTACACCAAGCTCTTTTTTAAGTTTTTTATTTTGAGACAGGGTCTCACTCAGTCACTAAATTTCTGGGCTCAAACTTGTGATTTTCCTGCCTCTGCCTCCCAGAGAGTTGGGATTACAGGTACGTACCACCATACTGGGGTAGTGTGTTATTTTCATAATTTAAAATGACTATGTTTAAATGAGCTCACTACATTTTCTTTTTAGATCACAGCGATTAATTTGCGTTCATTTGACTTGCGGATTGCAGTACACCCTGGTTATGGGCCAGAGAAGCTGTAAATTCACTGAAAGGTAAGGTAACATTTGTGGCTTTGTTTCTTGAGTTTGTCCTGCTGGACGTTGGACAGTATTTCTTTCCTATCAGGCCCACAAATCTTTTTGCTTTTCTTCAAAGCCACTAGCCCTACGCTGGAAGGGCAGGTTGCCTGATTGATCAGTTACCGTCTGTTTTACTTTGTCCTCCTGAGTTTCTCAAGATTAGGCTTCATTCTTTGTTCAGAATTCCTGGTAAGATAAGATTGCAGGGAGACAAGGGCAGGAAAAGGCGAGACAAAGGAGGAATGAAGGCTCCTTCGCATTCCTTCGTCACTCTGTCCGTCGCGCCTTCGCCCAATAGCTCGTCTCTCCCTTCAGTATGGACAGTACCAAGACTGCAAACTGAAGCGCGGGACTTGAGTCTCTCTCACTGCAGTTTCACCACAAGGTACTGAGTACAGCCACAGATATTTTTCACTTTTACTTAAAACTTTTATTCATATACGCTTTAAAACTGAAGACATATGCCATTTCTATGCTCAAAAGTAGTGCACACACACAGAATACAGTACCAAAGAGAGTATTTTGGCTAAAATAAAGTCCACAGCAAGATATGGTGGTACACACCTTGTAATTCTAGCCACTCAAGAAGCTGAGGCAAGGGATCACAAGGTAGAGGTCAGCCTGGGCAATTCAGCAAGACCTTGTCTCAAAATAAAATAGGAAGGGCTAGGAATGTAGTTCAGGACTACAGTACTTGTCTAGCATATATGAAGCTCCGCACTCAATCCTCAGAGAGAAAGAGGGAAGCAGAGAGGGAGGGCAGGGAAGGGGGAGAAACAGACTGGCACAGTGTTTCATCTGGTTGTTTGTGTGTTTTCAGCACTGGAAATCAAGCCTAAGGCCTCAGGCACACTGGCCAGGCTCTCACCAAGCAACACCCCACCAAGAATTTACATGATCTTAAAGTAACTCCTTGAGGGATTACACAATTACAGAATGCAAAAGGCTTACCTTAACAGTCTTGTAGTCACTTGGCAAACACACCCTGACCTACCTGACAAAGGTTAAAATGACTAATGAGACAAACTGACACTGAGCAGGTAGGTGTGACCGGCAGAGAACACGGCTCACTTCTGCAGAATGCTTGTTAGAAATGGTTACCTGAATTTCATCACGAGCAGACATAAAGCCACATGGAGGGATGCTCTACTGTGAGGAGGAGGAGCTGGGCGTGGTGGCGCACACCTGAAACCCCAAGACTTGGAAGGATGAGGCAGGAGGGTCACCAAAGTTCAAAGGCAGCCTGAACTACATAGTGAGACCCTGTCTCAAAAAAATAAAAATAAAAAAATTTTTTTTTAATTCTCACTAAGTCCTGAGAAAGAAGTGGGAGGATAGGACGCAGTCATGCAGTTTTACATCTCTTAGGTAATGAATATGACTAAGTTTTCTGACTGAAACACCAAACTAGAAACATATATTATTTATAACCCTTTGCTGCCCTGGTCATGACCAAATTAATCTTCACAATTTTTGCCTAGAAATTATACTAAGCAGGGTGCTCCAGTGAAGAAATCAGTTAGCAGAAATTAGAAAATCACAGAATTGAATTAATTAGAAAATGTAGAAATCACACTGAGCAGAAAGGAGACTGCCAGCATTTATGTTATAACCTTACCTCTTGTCAGAGTACATAGCATCTTGAGAAATGGGCCCAAGTAACTTTGAATACTGATGGTCCTAACTTGCTTTAGTGAAGTGATCAAATATCAGAGGCTTTAAATAAACAGGAGGTCGGCATGGTGGCACATGCCTGTAATCTCAGCACTCAGGAGGCTGAGGCAGGAGGATCACTGCGAGTTCAAGGCTAGGCCCAGTTGGATTACATTTCTGACTCAAGTTCTGGGCTGCAGTTTTTCACACTGTCTACCCAAGGAGTGTGACAGAGTCAGGGACACACTAACCTCTTGAATCTAGTTTTCATATTATTTTTGGTTTTTTGAGACAGGGTCTCACTATGTAGTGCAGGCTGACCTTGAACTCATGGTGATCCTCCTGCCTCAGCTTCCAGGGTGCTGGGATTACAGGGGTGTGCCACCACGCCCAGTTTTGGCTTTTATTTTAATCAGCAAATATTCTAAAAAATTTTTTTATTCTTCTAAAGGTCACCAAAAATAAACAAATAAATAAATAATAAAATAAAATAAAATTCACCAAGACCGTACTTGAACAATGTTTTTATCACTGTCCACCCCCATAGAGACCACCAGTGCATCTTCTTCTCTCCTCCAGCAGCTGGCAACTGTCGGGGCACTCTTCACCACCCATCCCAACACCTCGGGTCACGCGCATCTCTCTCACCAGCCCACAGTGCCTGAGAAGCACATGTTCTGCAGAGGCCCTGGCAGCCGCCGCCGTGGACAAGACTGCCCAGGACCCGAGGACTCAAGCAGCTGAAATAGAACCACCCCCTCAGCCAGCGTGGACGAGCCAAGAATCTGCCTCAAGATCCGCTCAAAGGAGCTGGAGCAGAAGCTCAGTGCTTCCCAGGCAGATCCCTTGGTGCAGGCCACAGAAAAGACACACACTCCCTGGGGCAAAGAAGCCAGTGAGAAGGGACCAGAGACACCATGCCCACGGCATGAAGGCGCCCGCTCTCCACCCAGCACTCTGGGAGGCTGAGGCAGAGGGGTGGAAAGTTTGAGCCCCACACGGGTTACTTTGTGATGTTGAGAGAGCCTGGCTCAAAGGAAAAAATAAAAGGAGCTGGGGATGAAGGTCAGTGCGAAGGTCCTAGGTTCAAACCCTAGTAACGAGGGAGAGGGGAAGGAGGAGGGGAGAGAATGGATGACTACCAAAGGCAAGACACAACCTAGGATGGGACATTGGATCAGGAAGGCCCTTAAAAGCTTAGGGAGGCCAGGTGTAGTGGCGCACACCTGTAATTCCCGCACTTGGGAGGCTGAGGCAGGAGGATCGTTGAGAGGTTGAGACCAGCCCGAGCTACAAAGCAAGCTCAAGGCCAGCTTGAACAGCATGGTGAGACCCTGCCTCAAAAAAAAAAAGAAAGCTTAGGGAGGAGGGTAAAGGGATTTTAGGGTATTTAACATGGGCAGATAGCATATGATATTAAAAAGAGAACCAGTATTCAGTGTCCTTGGTGTGGTATGTGTACTGTAGCTCTGTACATTCTTGTCCTTCAGACAGACATGGTAGAGGCTTTACAGTGAGATGTCAAGATTTTCCTGGGGATGGGGTAGCATGTGGACATAAAAACACACTGACGGGGCTGGGGATTTAGCTCAGTGGAATAAGTGCCTGCCTGGCAAGCGCAAGGTCCTGAGTTTGATCTCCGGCACCACAAAAAAAAAAAAAAAAAATACACTGACGTTCCCTATGTTCTTAAAACTTGTCCATAATTGTAGATTTTTCTGAGTAAAAAGAGAAATTAATTCATCAGATTAAAATAAATGTACTGGATGTGTGTACTCTAATTTCCAGAACAATCCAACACAGACTATCACAGGCAGCATGGGTGTACTTCCTCCCAATACCCAAGTGTCATTACCACAACATCTCTTTTCCCTTAAGCCCCCATCTTTTTTGAGACAAGATCTTCCTATGTAGCCCAGGCTGGCCTTGAATTCACGGCAATCCTCATGCCTCAGCATCCCAAGTGCTAGGATTACAGGTATGTGCCACCGTGCCTGGACACTGTTTTAATTTAAGCTAATACCAGTTTTTTGGGGTTTTCTGTTTTGTTTTGGCTTTTTTTATTGTACCAGGAATCAAACTCAGAACCTTGCACTTGCCAGGCAGGTGTGGTACCACTGAGTTATATCTCCAGCTACACCAGGTTTTTTGTTTTTGTTTTTATTTTTTTTAAGGGAGGAAAGGTTTATTTAGCTCATACTTTGTAGAGGTTTCAGGCGGTAACTGGCTGGCTCCAGGCAGGGTGACACAGCAGAAGAGAGGCAGTTTGTGGCAGGCAAAAGGGTTATTGTTTTATTGTTTTGGAGGCAGGGTCTCTCTATGTTGCCTAAGTTAGTCTCAAACTGATCTTCCTGCCTCAGCCTCCAGAGTGGCTGTGACTGCAGTCATTCATTCCCACGCCTGGCTGGTACACTAATTTCTAGGGCTCAGACCTGACTAAATCTAGGGTATTCTATCTACCAACTCATCATCTGTTCAACTGACCAACCTGACTGCACCGGTGACCATATTATTCTGACAGAAGTAGCGAAAGCTGCTCCTCCCCTGAAAAGAGTTACAAAAGAATGAGCGAGGAGACTCAACACCTGAGTGCTTCAATAGTTACAACGCTTTTATTTCACCTACTGATCACAACAGGGACAGGAACAAAGATGATGGCAACATGTATCGAACATCCACTATGCATGGGATCCATGCGCGACATTTTATTTTAATAATAATGATCTACCGACAGCTGGCCATGGCGGCACACACCTGTAATCCCAGCACTCAAGAGGCTGAGGCAGGACTGCCAGGAATTAGAGGCCAGCCTGGGCTACAAGTTCAAGGTCAGCCTGTGCTACACAGTGAGACCCTGTCTCAAAAGAAAAAAGAAAAAAATCTACCAACAATCCTGTGGGTTATTTACTGTTCCGATTTACCAGACACAGATAATGGATCTCAGACTGTTCAATTAGTTAAAATTAAAATGGAAAAATAGTGCCTGTACTCTCAGCACTTGGGAGGCTGTAGCAGGAGGATCAACAAGAGTTCAAGGCCAGCCTCAACTACACAGAGTGACTTTGCCTCAAAAAACAAAAACAAAAACAAAAACAAACAAACAAAAAATGATGATGGTAATAATATTTAAAAGTAGAAGCAGGGCATAGTGGCGCACACCTATAATCCCAGCACTCGGGAAGCTGAAGCAGGAAGATCCTTGAGAGTTCGAGACCAACCTGCACTATAAAATGAGCTCAAGGCTGGCCTAAACTGCGTAGGGAGATCTTGTGTCAAAAAGACCAAAAACAAGCAAATAAAAAGGAGAAAATAATCAATCAAAAGCCCTAATATCTGCCACATAAAAAATGTAAATGCTCAGAACATTTCAGATCTATTTCCTTATAGTTCTCAGTAATGTTTAGAATAATTTAAAGCTTATTTCAAGAACTAGAGTACAGTTATAAGGAGAGTAATAACTGAATACTCAGATATTAAATGGAAACATTTCTGCTTTGTAAAATAAGAGACAGGTGTGGAGCTCAGCGGCAGAGAGCCTGCCTGTCGCTCATGAAGCCCTGGGCTCCACCCAGAACACCGTCAAAAGAGAATGGCACAAATTTCTAGAAGCAGAAGTGACATTTGAAAATGAAAGAGTTTTTTTTTTGGGGGGAGAGAGGATATAGGCTAATATTTCTATAAAAGGCAATTAAGTCAATATACTGCTAGCAAGCACACACTCCCACATGGTTCATCAGCATTTTAGGAACAGGTCCCTTTGGGTGTGCTAGACCACGTGTGCTGGGCTCTACTGAGCACTGTTTCCCTTTGTTGTGTATGTTTGTGAGTATGCACTTGTGCTACAGAAGGACCACACTCATGCTGGGAGCTGATGCACACGCACAACACGCTTCAGTGGTGCCGTCTCCCCCACAGCTCTGAATCCCCTTCCAGTTTGTGAAAGACCGACCTCACTTCCCCAGTCTGCCTTTTATTTTGCTCGAAACATTCTCATCAGCTCATCAGCTTCCCAACTCTTTCACTTCCTATGGATGTATGCGTACATCTTATTTCAGATTAAATTCACCCACGTGAGAGGAGATGTATATATTTAAAATGGCCATTTGGTAATTTAAAATGGTTATGTTCCTAAATAAGCATATCCTTGAAAGCTCAGCTTGCAAGAATTGTACCAATTTATATTTTCACCAAATTCATGCGACATCAATACATTTTAAACACGGATGCAAAACGGTAGCATCTC
Source organism: Dinomys branickii (assembly GCA_004027595.1). Lineage (NCBI taxonomy): Eukaryota > Metazoa > Chordata > Mammalia > Rodentia > Dinomyidae > Dinomys > Dinomys branickii. The sequence continues at coordinate 73,610 of PVLD010005121.1, read as the reverse complement.
TTCCCTTGAAAACCACTGTGGCAGTCAGATGTGATGGCACACTCCTGCCAGGCTGAGAGGGTCCCTGTGAGCTGGAGGCCAGCCTGGGCTACGACGTACCAGTAAGGTGAGTGGAGTGCACTCCAGGCCAGCCTGAACTCCACCCACAGCAATTACGGAGCCTCAAAAAACAAAAATAAAAAGCACCACGATCAAAACAAACACCTGTAAGTGCAAGTACTCGAGACTCAAGCTTGTGCTCTGTGCACCAAGAAGGAGACTTCGCATTTCACTCTTTGTAGCCTTGACGAAACTTTCCTCCAGCTTGTCCAACTCCACTTGGGCTTTCGTTCACTGATTCGTTTGCGATCGGTCCTAGAAATCCCAGAGCAGGCGGCCTGGAGGTTCCGCAGACCAAGCTGGGGCGGCGAGTGCCTGAGAGGGCGCCCCAATCAGGCGAGGCCGCTGCGGCTGCAGCTTCTGACTCAGTGGGTCTGAAGTGCGCATGCCTTTGGTCACGTGAAAAACGCTGCACGTCCAGAGTTTTCACCAACATGTGACATGAGAAATAAAGACCATGTGTTGAGTCACAAAACTAAGTTATTAAATGTATGTGACTCCCCGACGTTCTGAAATTATCTTCTTCCAATCATTTGTTTATAAACCATGTATCTCCTATGGAGTCACTTACCACCCACACCAAATGTTTGTCCCCTGGCCCATTATACTCAGAAGTGTGGATTATTTGCCCTTCACGATGAAGCCTTCTATCACAATGGCATGGGTAGCAATGGTCAAGCTAATTTTTTCACACAGAGTCTTGCTATGTAGCTCAGGCTTGCCTCACAAAGTGATCCTCCTGCCTCAGCCTTCTGAGCAGTGGAATTACGGCTGTGTATCACCACACCCAGCTTCAAATTTAATATTTATCCTATCTTTTCTCCGTGGTACCAGGGATGGAGCTCAAGATTGTTGTAGCCACTTACCTACACCACTTACCTACACCCACTTTTCATTTTGAGTCAGTTTCTCGCTAAATCACTTAATCTGATCTCAAATTTGTGACCCTCCTGCCTCAGCCTCACAGGCAAGTGAGATTACAGAACCTACTAGTACTTCCTAGGCTCTTTTAAATTTGCCAGTCTGTTGCTGTAAGTGATAGAATGTTGTCTTATTACCAGCTTGAAAAGAAAAACTATCATATAGCCAATGATTTTTTTGTTAACTGAGACAAAGTTGTAACTAAGTGTGCAAACAAACAAAAAAACTCACACCTAAAGCAATTCTGTTATCTTCCATTTCCTGTAGTTTATTGGGTTTTAAAAATAAGGTAAGGTGGGCCAGGCCTGGTGGTACACACCTGTAATCCCAGCACTCAGGAGGCTGAGGCAGGATGATCACTGAGAATTTTAGGCCAGCCTGGGCTACAAAGTGAGCTCAATGGCAGCCTGAACGGCATAGCAAGACCCTGTCTCAAAGACAAAAAAAATATGTCACTTTAAATGATTTTTCCCAGTTTCCCACTTGTGTTTCTGCCTTTCGATCCATGTGCCACAATTTATGTGTTCTTTTTTCTCCTTGCCTTTCCTCAGCAGCATTTAATCTCCTGAAGGCAGGAAACATATTGGTACATTTACCATTACCGCTCCAGCATTTGGTATGTGAGTGAATAATATTTACTAAAGGTTACTTAGAAAGGAACTCAAATGGAGCATTTAATTCAGGCTTCACAATGGCTGTAAATATTTTTAATACAACAATGTCAATCCCAACTACAAACTGGGCATGGTGGTGCACACCTGTAATCCTAGCACTCAAGAGGCTGAGGCGGGAGGGTCACCATGAGCTTGAGGCCAACTTGGGCTACTCTCAAGGCCAGCATAAACTACATACTGAGACCCTATCTCCAAAATAAAAAGGGAGAGAGAGAAAAGAAAAGTCGCTCATGACCCTCATGTGGTTTACTTGCTTTAAGCAGACGTGAGCGCAGCTACATACCGTAGCGCTCTGTGCTCTGCTGCTGTGGTGATGCGGCGGCCCGTGCTGCCAGCACCGCCCACCGCTCGCTCTTCGCTCTGTCAGCACCATCAAGAAAGGAAGGAGGCACAGCACAGAGCAGGGCCGCCACTGCTGAGCCCGACAGCAACATCGCTGCAAGTTCTCAGCTTTTGTTTCTTCAATTGGCCCCTGCAGACAGTTCCTGGTTTAATATCCACTGACACTTTACCCCATTCTTCCAAATACTGGACTTACTGTGATGACGTTTTATAACCAAACGGTTATAAAGTGTCCCACAGCAGTTGAGGGAAGGGAGCACCTAAGTACAGAATACAGGAATGTGCAACCCCACCCACCCAAGGGTGCCTATACTTTTTTTTTTTTTTTTAATTTTCGGGACAAGGTCTTGCTATGCAGTTCAGGCTGGCTTTGAGCTCACTTGTAGCCCAACTCACAGTGATCCTCCTGCCTCAGCCTCCCAAGCGCTGGGATTGCAAGCATGTGCCACCTTGCCTGGAGCATATACTTTTTATTGTGAAGTGATTTTAGATGTACTTGTACGGGTGAGTTGTAAAAGTGTATAGAGTTCTTCTGTAACCTTTACCCAGCCTCCTCGGATGTTACCGTCTTCCTACTCTTCATTCTGATACTTTTTAAAATTTTGTTTTGTTTTGTTTTGAGACAGAGTCTTACTCTGTAGTTAAGCTGGCATTAAACTCACCATACAGCGCAGGCTGGCCTCAGACTCAGTGATTGCCCTGCTTCAGCCTCCAAAGTGCGGGGATTACAGGTATGAGCCACCACACTTGGTCTCTTTTTTAAATTTTTATTTTATTTGTTTTTTTATTGCAGTGGTGGAGACTGAACCCAAAGCTTTCATCCTTTGGTACAACCTTGGCCCTTTTTAAATTTTTTATTTTGAGACGAGTCTCGTTAATTTTGGGTCTCGCTAATTTGGTAAATTGGACAAGCTGGGCTCAGATTTGCAGTCGTCTAGGCATCAGCCTCTCAGAATGCTGGGATTACAAGTGTGTGCCACCACATCCAGCTCCAGGACTCTTTCTGACCCTACCAGACAGCGCTGGTTGGTACTAGTGGTTCCGAACATGCTTTACTCACCTTCCCAGGTCCATACCCACCTTGGACACCACACCCATGTGCCAGGAGGTGTTTCATCAGAACACTTCCTTTTCCCTGACCTCTAGCCTGGGTCAGCCTAGGAAAGCAGGCAGGAGCTCGGAAGCAAGGAGCCCATCACACCCTCACGCCTCCCTGCAGGAACCTCTACCTATGGCTTAGCTGCTGCTCACCCTATGCAATACACGTTAGGATCCAACATACCAGTGACCTAGCTGGGCATGGTGGCACACACTTATAATCCCAGCACATGGGAGAATGAGGCAGGAGGATGGGGAGGCTGAGGCAGGAGGACTGTTGCAAGTTGGAGGCCAGCGTGGGCTACAAAGTGAGCTCAAAGCCAGCCTTAACTGCATAGCGAGACCCTGTCTCAAAAAGACCAACAAAACAAAACAAAACAAAACAAAACAAAAACCCCAACTATGACCATTTCCTTTTTATTAAAAAAAAAAAATCATTATAGTAGAAGACTCATTGCCGTTAGTCACCCTGGGATTCCCTCCTCACTCCAAACACACCCATCCCATGGCTCTTGACTCCTTCCAAAGCAGCTCTGCAAGTCCTCTTCCTGGACTGTCTTTTGTTTTGAGGTTGAAACCGCCTCAGTGTCCTGAATCAACTCAAAACACTTACCCTTGAAAGGGTATTTTGACTCTGGGAAAGAGTTGGGGTTGCAGTGACAGGTCCAGTACAGAGGGTGGATGAGGACACAGCAGGACATTTTTATGGCCGGGCTTTCTGTTGGATGGAACTTGGTTGCTACATTTGCTGTAATGTCATTAGATCTGGTTAAGACACTCTCAAAAGCAGACTTCCAGAGCTGCTTCAGAGTGGTGAGAAGGATGGGACAAGTGTGCTAGAGGCAAGGGGCAGTACGTCAGGGGCACTAATAGCACCGTGCCTCAGTGGTTACATGGAAACATTCGCCCTTCAGTGCAGTCACCTTCCTCGACCCTGCACCTGAGCTCTAGGCCACTGCAGGCTCAGTCCTAGGACTAGAAACAGCTCTCTGCCTTCCTTAGCCCTGGGTTCCTAAGCTAGGTTTTTCTTTAATCCCTTTATGAAATTGTGCTCAAACACCCAACTGACAATGTTATCTGATTGTCTACAGGGACCAAGATTTACAACCTGAGCCAACAAACAATATCTTAAAATTGGCTTTCACTAAGGAAATATATTCTCCTACTCACCCCCCACCCGGGCCATACACACAAAGTGGGAAAATATTTACATCGTTTCTTCCTAGGCAAAGTGAAAACCATGTCCTTTGCTTACAAGCCTAAATTCACACCCCTCAGGGCAACTCGACCTCAGCCAACAAGGAGGAAGCCTCACACTGCCATCTATGTATGGCAGTAACCAGGGGTCACCATTAGGACTTGCTATGCAGCTGGGCTGAGCTGCACCATGCAACCCGGCCACCTGCACCACGCACCCATCCCAGTCACCGAAGTGCTGCAGCAGCTGCAGTTTGGGTGGGGGGCGACCCCCGACCTCGCGTAGGGTCTGAGGTCACTGCACACACCTGGGAGGGCTGAAGGGATGGGGGGGAATATGAGCCTCAGGGTAGGTAATCGGCTCTCTTTAGGGAAGTGAGATAAAGCCGCTGCAGCCCTGCAACTGGACACAGTACTGATGAGGCTCAGAGAAGAACAGAAGAAGCCTCCTGTTCCACACCAATCCCCATCGTGCTGTGCACTGATCTGTTTCCCAATCGAGGGTGAAGGTGAAAACTTGAAGCATCCATGCCAGCAAGAGGACCAGCAAGATTGAAGACCTAGGGGTCCAGCAGCAAAGGAGAGGGGCGAGGTCTCTGCCACCAGACTCAGTGTAGAGAGAGAGAATAACAAAGAAACCGGGCCTTGCCCTGAGAGCCCACCGAGGAGTGGCTCCCTCGGGTGCATCCACACAGACGAAAAAATAGACGGAAGTGTGACCCTTTAAGACAAGGCTTTACATGTGCGGCCCGAAGCTGCAGGCTGCATTTTCCTCTCACCCGCCCAAGATACACACTTAGCACCTCTTCTAGGGTTCTGTAATACTCTACATCTGCTCCATGTGAACTTTACACAGCTAAACTTAAAATCTGAAAGTTTTTAAACATTTTTACTATGTCGGAGAGAAAGTTTTCTTTGGAAGAGGGAAAATAATTACTATCTAACACAATTTTTTTAAAAAAATGTAAATGCTAACATTAAACGATTAATTTTTCCTTTTGGAGTATCTTTCTAGTCTTGTAGGATGATTACTAATGACAGATGAAGGAAAGTCAGCCCTGACTGAGTCTGGCTCACAGCACAGAAGGAACCTGGCCACTCACAAGTGCTTACTTAAAGAAAATAGCCACAGTCCCCCTGCTTGGTTCCCAAAACCAACACATGGTATATTTACTTCTAAAATTTATTTCAGGTGACAAGACCCACACAGGCTAACAAAATAAATATAAAAATAAACAGCATCCTCCAAGCCTATTTCTTAGCAAAGGTCAGAGATGTAACACTGGGATTAACATCTTTCAGTCTCTGTATGTGGCCTGTTTCTCTCTCCTACAACCTGCCTCCAAACTGAAGAGCCATTTACATACAGCAGCAGCACTAAAACTATTTCTCACTTAAAGAATTTTAGGTCTGAGACAGATACATCCAATACAGAAAGTATAGGAAAAGGTACAAACTGAGTTTTTAAGAACATTCTTCTAGGTTTGGGGAGGGGGTGGATATAAAAGGGGGTGGATGGGTCAGTATGAAGAGAAATTGTTTAATATATCTTGAAAATCACTACTATTTATTTGTCCAGGTCCTGTGAGAATTTCTACCAGGCATTTTCATTCATTTCACAGCACCTGGCACACCGCTGACCGTGTGGGAGATAGTAAATAAATGCTCGTGGGTTGGTGGAAACTCTACATGGCAATTCTCTGCACAGGCAGGAAGCACAAGCCCACAGCAGTTGCCCAAACCAGAAGGCAATGCAAGGTTCGGTTCTCAGTGTCAACATGTCCAAGCTACACAATTTGGAGAACAAACAAGATAAAGTTCTGCGCATTCACAGTCATAGTTCAGCACACGCTTCTCTTTAGGGCTAAAAGTTTATTTGCAAAAGAAAAGCTATAATTAGTTGCAAACATCTTAAGTGAAATGCACACAGTGTCATTGTGCAGGCCAGCTGTGTGACTGCTTGCTAGCTCTCTAATTCCTGATTGCTCAGAGTGCCTACATTTACAACAGCAACACGCCACCCAAAACCTGAAGCACAGAAGCACCTATTTGCCAGACTAAAGCTAGCACTGAACTTTTAGTGATGCCATAGGCTTTTAAGTGAACCCCTCTAAATACTGTACAAAGCTCATAACACATCCTGCTATTAGCTTATAGCCAAATTAGGTTATTGCTACATGCTTATCATAGGCAAGTAGGGAAATAAAGAAAACATGCCTATTCCTACAGCTCTGTGGGTGTCAAGACTAAGGCGACATAGTGAGAACTTGGGAATGAGCTATTACAGTTTGGCTGTAAGACCTCAGTGACTTATAATCTCTAAGGACCTTGTCTTCTTTGGGGGAAAAAGTCACACATTTCAAAAATAGTGCTTAGTGGGGGGTCTATTAAAATCACAGTGGCTCATAGCTGTCAACTCCTAATAACACCTTCTCCTAAGGAGCTGAAGGGCCCCATGCAATGCCACAGACACAGATGCTACAAAGAGAGCTGGGAGGAAAAATTAATTTCATTCACAACACTTTGCACATAAACTTTTCCTTCTTCAGATTGGTGTGGAGTTGAAAATAAAGGGTGCTGATATGAACAGTATGCAGCATATTTAAAAAAGAGAAACACTTTATTTGAGTGAAAATTATCTATCTACTCAAAATCTGGGAAACATTCACATCCACTATAGTCCAAATTTAACCTCAGGTGACAGAAAAATACTGTATGAAAATGGAAAAAAATTAAATAGCATTTAATCAACAGCTGATTACCTTTAAAACTTTGGGCTTCTTTTCCCTCTGGGGCCTCTTGTTTTCTTTTATAACCTAAAAAAAAATAAAAATAAAAATGGAAAATGAGCCTCCTTTTTTAAAAAAAAGCTCCCATTCCTACCACCACCCCCTCCAAATTTTTTTTGGCTATTTCTCTGTAAAACTACTTATGCCATCTTAAATCATCAACATGTTTCTAGGCAGAACTTAAAGAGCTTATGTAAAAGGTATACTTTAAAAGTCACTGAAAAAAAACCTTGCATCAAGACGAGGTAGGGAAACCCCTTCTCCCCCTAAAGTCTGCCTTAATTGGCCTCTACACTCTTCACGGCGAAGCCCACGAGGTAGCCATCTTGCTTCTGCAGAGGAAGCCTCGGTCGTGCAGCAGCTCTGCGAACTGCTCCGGTGTTATCATGGTGTTTGAAGGCAGCCCCGGCCTGCCAGCACTGTAGACGTGCTGGGCATGCCTTTTGCAAAAACAGCCCTACACGGTGCAGCCAATGGCAATGCAGAGCTTAGCAACTCCGAAGTGATCTTCTCAGCCTAGCCCTTCCTAGACAAAGGATCTCCTGTGCGGCTGGCTCTCGCCACAGGACACAGGCAGCCCCAAGCTGTGACATGGAGTTCTCCGTAGAGGATCTGGTCGCGGCAAAATCACAGGAGGCTTCAGCCAAAACAATGCACGCCAATCCCCCAGGTGGCCAGCAGATCGATGGCGGAGTCTCCCTGATTAGTCACCTCTGGGTGGCGGCCAGGGCAGGTTCTCCTGGGGGAGGGGACGCCGCTCTGCCTGCACCACACAGGAGCTGTCACGGAGCCCAAGGGGGCCTTGGGGCTCGCTGAAACTCTGGAAGGTATTGTGCATTTTTACTTTATAAGGCAAGGCAAAATATTGGTGATATTTAAGGCAGGAGGTTACGTGAGGACAGCAAGGCTCAGCCGTTGGTCTGCGCGTCTCACTCCTCCAACCACACCGCTCTGCAGCAGGCACTTCGCCTGGAAGCACAGCGATTCGATTTCTGTCAATAAACGTCCAATGACAAAGGCGGATTACAAAATAACAATAAAGCCACTTACGAGGAAAGGACAGGCTGAGGACAAGGAGAAGGGGTGGAGTTTTCAAAATACACTTGCCACCAAGTGGCGGGAGACAAGGAATTTCTGTCTTGCTAGGGACACTTCCCATGACTTTCATTTTGCACAGAAATCTCTGCCTGACCAGAGGCAGAATCCACCTCCCGCACTCAGCATCTCCCTCTCCCAAGATCATCACTGAGCATCTCTGCCCCCTAGAGCCACCCAAACAGGTCCCCAGATGCAGCCTGTCTGGCAACCAGAGCCACCTTCTCTCACTGAGGGGACACCTCATGCAGGTGGCAGGCACGGTGGCTGACACCAGCAGCCCCTGGGAAAGGCAGGACAGGAGTGTCCCTCCCGTTAGTTCCTGCCATTGCGACATCAGCAGTGCAGGACCAGGGCCACCGCTGGGTCTCAAGGTCACTGTCTAACAGTAGTGTAGGCAGAGGCCGGTCCCAGTCCTATCCCCGCCGCCGTGACAGCTGCCAGGATCCAGGAAGCAGCCGGCTCTACCGTGCGGGCACCGGCTTCGGCAGCACATTTGGAGGCTGGCCGCAGTGCTCGCCTGGCTGCTCAGCCAGAGATGGGTTTTCCACTTGCAGTTGGGTCCCAAACAGATTCCCATAGGCAGAAACTGGAACGGACCAAGGGTGAGCCGGCCTCCCCTGGCCTCCCTCCTGGGGTTTGCCAGAGGCAAGCTTTCCTGAAGGGCTCACAAAGCCAAGGGGCCTGGTTTCCTGCTGTGGCTTCTGGGTTCCTTCTCTGTGCTGAGGACGGAACCCAGGGTCCCGAGCATGCTAAACAGGGTGCTGTACCACCACCAGCCCAGCCCAGTCCTTACATGACTTCTCTCTCATCCACCCACAGTCAAAATTCTTGGTTTCTTTTTCTTTTTTCTTTCCTTTTTTTTTTTTAACGAGGAATCAAACTCATAACTTCATACTTGCCAAGCAGGTGCTGTGCCACTAAGCTACACTGGGCTATATCCCTGGTGCTTTTTTTGGTTTCTTGAGACAGGGTCTCGCTGTGTAGCACAGGCTGCCTTAAACTTACTATATAGTCCAGGTGGGCCTCAAACTTCCACTAATCTTCCTGCCTCAGCCCCCAGAGTGCTGGACAAAACTTTTAATAAGTTCAGGTAAGAAAAAAAACCCTACTGGGTATAGTGTTCTCAATTCTTTGCAAAAACCAGTGGAATCTGACCAAAACCCACCCACCAGTGCAAACACCCTAAGCCCGGGCTCAGAGGCTCCCTTGAGCACTGTGACCACAGAGGGGGATGTGAGAGACTGGGACCCCTGTGGATAGGTGCCAGCTGCCCGCAAGCGATGGACTCGTGAGGTACTACAAAAGGGCACTAATTAAAAATCAAAAGTGAAACCAAAACAGAGAAAAATAGAGCCAAATACAGTAACATTTGAAAACATATACAAAATGGAGTGGGTTTTTTGTTTTGTTTTGTTTTTTTTGGTTCCAGGAATCAAACTCAGGACTTTGCACTTGCCAAGCAGGTGCTGCGCTGCTAAGCTATAGCCCCAGCTGGGTTTTTTTTCGTTTGGGGTTTTTTTTTTTGAGGTAGTATCTCACTGTGTGGTCTAGGATGGCCTTGAACTCACAACAAATTCTCCTGCCTCATCTCTTAAATGCTGAGAAGAGTCATATATCACCACCACATCTAGTTCAAACTTTAAGTTTTTAATTTTGAGATATAGAGTTGCTATGTTGCCCATGCTGCCTCAAACTTGTGACCCTCCTGCCTCCACCCCCTGAGTAGCTAAAATTTCAGGCATGTGCCACCATATCTGGCCAGGAACACAATTTTTTAAAAGAACCAACACTTTTTTCCTTTGTCTTTTTTTTTTTTTTTTGGTCTTTTGAGACAGGATCTTGCTATGTAGCCTAGGATAGCCATGAACTCACAGTGATCCTCCTGCCTCAGCCTCCCCATTGCTGGGATCACGGATTTGTACCACAACACCCAGTTCATTGTTCAGTGTTTAGTAAAGTGCTCATTTTAATTTAATTACATGTCAAATCAATCTGTGTGATGCATATATTGCTTGCATCAGTAAAATCAATTAGGCTCAGAGGGCCAGGGGCACTGACTGTCCACACTGGCGAGATGTCAAGGGCCCTGGGCCCTAAAGGTAGCACTTTTACTCCTAGAGACACTTGGGAAGCCACACACTGAGATACACAGCAACCCAGCAAAGTGCAGAAGGTCTCTGTGCACTGCTCTGTAAAATTAGTTAAGAAACCCAATGCTCACCCTATTGATACAAGGATGATATAGGACTTCTAAATAAAATAAGGGAAATGGAACTCCTAGGCTGCTGTGATGTCTGATATGAGCTTGTGTTTTCTAAAGTCAAAGAATGAATTCTAGGAACAAGAAAGAGGTTAAGAGTAGGAAGTATTTATTGAGAGAAAGAAAAGCTTCGAAGAGACTGAAGGGGTCCCTAGGAAGCTGTTGGGGACTCCGCTTCTCAAGGAAGTTTATATGGCAAAATCATCAAGTGAGATGGGTCTAAGGTGGGCCAGAACAAAATCAACAAGATTACCAGTTGCTTAGATAACACTGATCCAATGGGAAACCACATGGTAGGTGTGAGGTGGGACAAAGCTACGGTCAACCAATAAGATTACGAGTAGAGCTGCTCGGCTAGTATTGAGTAAATGGGGAAACAAATCACACAGCAAGCACACATGGGCTGGACAAGGTCATTCCTGGAAGGGGTGCATTAAAGAGATTTGGGACCTCCACCCAAGGAGATAGATGCCTATTTAGAATCACAGCTCTTCACACCTTGGGGAAGTATGTGGGTATGTAGTTTCTCTTTTTCTTGAGACCTGGCCTTTAGTGAATAAACCTCCAGCCACAGTTGTCTTCTGCATTGACCTCTTCAGGGCCCATGCTATAATAGTTCTAAATACTTTCAAATAACTTAACTGTCTATAACACTAGCAGGGTTAATGATAGTGACCGGAACTAACCTTGACTCTGAATACCAAACGCAGGAACTGGAAGGGCTTCACCTGATGGTGTGGCCTTTCCCCTCTGCTGCTGTGGCCACTGGTTTCCCATCTCTGCACTCAGGGACCTGATCTCAGCCCAAGACTTTGGTGACAGCTAGTTTAATGGAAAATAAGCAGAAATAACTAGAGAGGCCGGATGCGGTTGGCGCACACCTGTAATCCCAGCACTTGGGAGGCCAACGCTAGAGGATCCCTGTGAGTTCAAGGCCAGCCTGACTACACAGTGAGGCCCCGACTCAAAACACAAAAAGCAAACAAGAACAACACAGGTTTTGAGTGTGGCTTAGTGAGGTAACACTTTCTCAGCATGCTAGGTCCCTAGCACCATGACAAATAAATAAACAAAAGAATGTCAAACTTTCATTTCCAGCAGTAACAGAACTGGTCATTCTGAATAATGCCCCTGCTAGAGAAAAGCAGAAAAGTGGAAAAATTCTAGGTGCAGTGATTCGGGCAATAGAGGCAGGAGGAAAGGGTGGGGCCAGCCTATGGAACTCAGTGAGGTCCTGTCTCAGAATTGAAAAAAAAAAGGTTCAGCCACACACACCTCCGATCCCAGCACTCAGGCTGAGGCAGGATGATCACCACAAATTCAAGGCCAGCTTGGTCTACATAGCAATCTCAAAGCCAGTCTGGCATACGTAGGGAGTGAGACCCTGTCTCAGAGAAGGAGAGAGAGAGGGAAAGAGAGAAAGAACCTGGAATTGAGCCTCTAGATTCAACCCAGTCCAGAGTGGGGCTGGAAAAAATACAAAATCACCTGTCTCCTCGGGCCTGGGGGCACATCTGTAATCTCAGCTACCTTGGGAGGCTGAGGCAGAAGAATCATAAATTCAAGGCCAGCATGGGTGATTTATGAACACAGCCATACCCTGTCTCAAAATGGGGGGCAGGGGGTGCGGCATGGTGGCACACACCTGTAATCCCAGCACTGGGCCTCACCCAAGAGCATCCCAGCAAGTCTGAGGCCAGCCTGGGCTACACAGCAAGATGCTGTCTCAAAAAAATCTCCCTGTAATTCTGAATAAACTCATCAACAAATCCCTCCCCTCTGAGAAGTGCACGCATCCAGGTGGGCTCGCTTCCAGCCCTCACTTGCATCCCCCGCGCCCTGTCCCAGGGCTCAGTCTGTGGCTCCCACGTCTCCTCAGCCTCTCTGTGGCACATAGCTGTGTCCCTAGGCAGAAAATGCCACAAAATGATGTTCCATGAAACACAATAGGAAGATAAGCTTTGGAGTGTAAATGTTTGACACACAGTGGCAAAACCAAACCTTCTCAAGACAGGGCGACTAGAAGGAACTTCCCCATGTCACCTCTCTGGAAACCACAAGTGTAATTTCACACCACAGGGGGCAGAAAACCGATCATTCATAATGGATCTTAATCCTCCACCCAGATAAAGGCTTCTATAATTCTGAGAAACTGTGTGGTCCAGACTACTGCCAAGGACCTTGATTACTTTCCCCTAAATAGCATAAATTTCCAGGCATGTTATGCATGCCTGAAATCCCAGCACTCAGGAGGCTGAAGCAGGAGGACTGTCACAAGTTTGAGGGCCAGCCTGGGCAGGGCTCTGGTAGTGAGACCCTGCCTCAAAAAACAGTAACAGCGAAATAAAAAGAGCATAAATAAAGTATCTACCAGACAAGCAGCTGAGAGTAATAGTGAATACTCCATCCTTTACAAGGATGTGACAACTCCACAGCACTTTCACAGACTGCATGTGGCAGGCACAGGGCTGGATCCTGTAGCCATCATCCCTGCTGCCCACCCATGGCTCTCAGTGGCACACAAACGCCCTCTCACACTGCTGAGCATAGGGGAAATCTAAATTCTCAGAGCAGCTGCTTCTCCCAAGCCACAGAACAGGTGTCAAGTGCAGCCCTCAGAGGCTCAGGGAGCACATGCGATTCTCCAGGTGGTTTTTGTTCTGGGATATGGCAAAGACTCAGAAATCTAAGAACCACACACCATCTCCCCAGAGACAATGTGAGGGAGTGGAGTCCAGCTCTATGAAGCCCTGTGTCTACAGAGATCAAGAGCTTCTACCAGTCGAGGTGACACACACCTGTAATTCCCATGCTCTGGGAGACTGAGGCAGAAAGATTGTTGAAGTTCGAGCCCAGTCTGAAAATGCAGTGACTTAACAAGACTGTCTCTGAATGGAAATAAAAAAGGGCTGGGGATGTAGCTGAGTGTAAGGCCCTTGGGTTCAATCCCCAGTAATGGGGCTCGGGGGGTCTCTGGCTTGGTTTTGTTTTGTTTGGTTTTTAGGAGACAGGAATGTGGAACAGTCTGGCCCACAATGCTGTGATTCAAGCCAACCTCAGGTCTCAGCATCCTGAGTGCCCTGAGCACCAGGAGCACAGGCGGGCACCGCCGTGTGTTCTTAGGGTCTATAAAATACCGCAGGAAAGACATGCTGGCATCACGCACACCGTGCTTCAAGTCAGCCTCAGAAAATCCTATTCAACAACCAAGAACGTGTGGAAAATTTAGCAAGACCAAAGCACTAACAGAATAATGGCAATTTAAAAATTCTTATTTTCCATGGTAGCTAAAAATACACTAGATACTTAATCTAATCTGACTGCTGTCCAGTATTAGTCAGATTTGCTGAAATACTGGCTCACTCACCACCTCCAAGAGCTGAGGGCCTTCAGAAGTTTCCTAAAAGGAGAACCCAGTGCGGTGGGCCTCACGTATAATTCCAGCACTCTGGAGGCTGAAGCAAGAAGATTCCTGCAAGTTCCAAGCCAGCCCAAGCTACATAGTGAGTTCAAGGCAATTTTGTCTTAAAAACAACCACCACCAGTGGAGGTGACACACACCTGAGTGGCTGAGGCAGGAGGTCCACCATGAAATTTGAGGGTGCCCTGGACTACACAGTGAGTCAAGGGCAGTCTGAACTACATAGTGAAACCCTGTCTTGAAAGACAAACAAAAAATCAAACTGAAACAGAAACAAAGACTTATACAGAAATAAAGTTCACTACCATCTAGCACATTGCAATAAATGTAAGCATTCAGCAACAGATGATTTAGTAAATTATGTTCAGGAACCTAAAGGGATACCAAACAGGCTTCCTTCTTTTCTGGTCTTTTTTTCAAAACTGGGTCTCAAAGACAGGATCTCCCACAAGTGAGGTGCATGCTCTACCACTGAGCCACATGGCCCACCCGTATGATGTAATTTACAAAGTCTCTGTGAATTCCAGTTATGTGAAAAAATACTGATGCTGTTCTGAGTGAGACAGAAAAAAAATTTACTGCATTAAGTACATTGCTTTTGAAATGCAGAACATACACTGGGAGAGAATGTATCAATATATTCACTTTGGTGGCTTATAAGTGATAGGACCAGGGTTTACTCTCTCCTACTTCTAAATTTTCTACAATGCAAATTATATTTCCCTGAATTATGTATGTATCTCCCACACTGGGGACTGAGCCAGGGAGCACCTACCTACGTTCCCAGCCCCCTTTCTCTGCTCTGAGCGAGGGTTCACATTTTTTAACACAAGCTCTGAAGAGTTCACGCCAAATAACAGTCAGAAAAGCAGCACATGCAGGTGAGGGCAGCCACTGCCAGCGAGCACACTGTGCCCGAAGGCTTGATACAGGGTCTCACACAGTTGCCCGGGGTGGTCTCAAATTTGAAATTTTCCTGTCTCAGCCTCCTAAGTAGATGGGGCTAACAGCCTTGAGGCGCCTTGCCTAGTTTGTTCTGTCATTGAAAACATTTGTTTTTGTTTTTATTAGTACACGTGTGCACTACAAAACAATTACATACACTGTGGTAATCAGTGTGTGCACATAACATCTCAATTCTTTTTGTCTCCCCCTCCACTCTGTCAATTTTTTTTAAAACAACACAAGGTCATTATGTAAAAATTCCAACTAAGCTTTTTTTTGGGGGGGGGGTACCAGGAATTGAACTCAGGACCTGGCACATGCCAGGCAGGTGCTGTGCTGCTGCTGAGCTATATATATCCCCAGCTCCAAAATTCCAACTGCACAGTAATATTTGAAGAAAAATCTAGGAGAGCGGGAATTTATTGTTTTTTGTTTTGTTTTGTTTTTTGGTATTGGGGATCAAACTCAGGACCTTGTGCTTGCCAGGCAGGCACTTGTACTCCTGAGCTATATCCCCAGCCCCTGAAGAAAAATTTAAAAGGCATGTATTTCCTGTTACTCCCCTCCTCCACCTAAAAATTCAATCCTCAGAAGTAAATACTCCCAACATTTGGTTTTTATAAGTATCCCTTCAGGATTGATGGTCCAAATTCCATTTACAATGAGAAAAATACGTTCTTTTTGAGCTTGTATTCTTGAGGTTTTTGCTCTGTTCTTCTAGCGCTAGAGTTTAAACCTAGGGCCACAGCCACAGCAGGCAAAGGCAAGTGCTCACCCACTGACTGCACCCCCTGTGCCCTTTCTGAGATTTCTGAGTGTTCCACACTTGGCATCTTGCTGTAACTGACATTTATAAACGCACTTGACAGAAACTGTAAGTACCAGGTGTGGTGGTGCGCACCTGTAATCTCAGCACTCAGGTGGCTGAAGCAGGAGAATTCCAAGTTCCAGGACAGCCTGGGCTACACAGCAAAACCCTATCTCAAAAAACAATGACAAAAATGTAAACAACACAGATAGTCACACAGATTTCCTCACCATCTGTTTATTTACTGTAGTCATTTGTGGTGCTGAGCTTTGAACCCAGAGCCTTGAGCATTCTAGGCAAGCACTCTTCACCAGGCTGCACCTTCAGCCTTTTACTTTTCTTAGGGCCTCTCTTTTATACTCGTATCTGTCTGCAGTGCACAACACTCCATTCACACTGGGAAAGTGTGTGCACAAGGGTGGATACTCCATACTGGACTGGAGTGCTGGTTCTCATTACCCAGGTAATCTGCTGAATTGTCCAGAGTAGTGTGATTCACTTGCTAGCTGTGCCTTTTCTCAGTCTGATTGTACAAAAACACAAGACCCTTCCTTCTTCTTCCCTGGTGAAACCTGGGCCACAACCCTAATAGCCCCATCAATGCTGGAGACTTACATTTGCCGTTTTGCCACAATCAGCTTTTGGATCACTAAGTGCATAAAAAAACGAATAGGTAGACCAATAGAAGAGATCTGGGGCTAAACTCCACTGAAAAATAAATACGCATGAGGCGTGGAGATGCATGCCTGTAATCCCAGCATCCGAAGCTGAGACAGGAGAATCACTGCAGGTTCGAGGCCAGCCTGGGCAACATGTGAGTTGAAGGGCAGTCTGAACTACACAGTAAAACCCTGTCTCAAAGAAACAAAACAAACATGTACTATCCTGGCATGCTCATTATAATAGTGCAACTTGCATTAGTAAGTACTTCCCTATAGTTAGTGGTAAGAGCTGGGCGTGGTGGTGTATACCTGTAAATCCCACCACTCGGAAGGCTGAGGCAGGGGGATCCTTGTGAGTTCGGAAGGCTGAGGCAGGGGGATCCTTGTGAGTTCGAGACTAGCCTGGGCTACAAAGTAAGCTCAAGGCCAGCCTAAACTGCATAGCGACACCCTGTCTCAAAAACACACAAAAAAAAAAAGAAAAAAAAAGTAAGTGGTAATGTTCAAGGGATCAGAAGCAACCCGGCTCAGCAGGATTGCAGGACGCAGGAGAGACCAGCGCTGTTCCACGCCGCGGGGTGCACGCATGCACACTGCGCGGTGGAAGGCTTTTCCCGCGCTCACCCAGCGCTGGGGCCAGTGCCCTGCTCAGGTCTCAGCAGCGACACAAGGAGGCTCCCAGAAGGCACAGTCAGGATAGTAATGTCTGCCTGTAGTCGCAGGAAGTAGTAGCAAAAACATTCTGGGCAGCATCCCATCCACCTGAAAACACTGAGATAGCAGTGGCCACGGACAGCGAGGCTAGTGCCAAGCGCCCATACATACAATGGGCATGTCACCGATGATGGCAGACAGCTCCAGAGCTGCATAGCTATCTTCAGACAGCCACCAGATGGTGATTCAGCTAGGATCATTTAACACCCCTTAATGTTCAGATTTTCAATTATGATGTAATTTCCATTAGTTAAAGATAGGGGCAGCACTCAAGAGGATGAGGCAGGAGAATCGTTGCAAGTTCCAGACCAGCCTGGGCTACAAAGTGAGCTCAAGTCCGGCCTGAACGGCATACTGAGACCCTGACTCAAAAAAGACAAGACAAGACAAGACAAGAAAAGAAAAGAATATTGTACTACAATGATGATGAATAACTGTAAACTTTTTTTTTTTTTTGGTCTTTTTGAGACAGGGCCTTGCTATGTAGCCCAGGCTGGCCTTGAACTCCTGCCTCAGCCTCCCAAGCACTGGGATTACAGGTGTGCACGCCTGGCTTTACAGACATTACTGACGAATCCCACAAGCACACTAAGCCAGACAGCAGCGCACAGAGACAGGAGCACAGAGAAGCCCTTGCGTTCACAGAGCGCGTCTCCCTCGGAAACTCCGCGCCTCACCGGGAGGGCCGTCTATCCACCTTCTGAGTGCAGGACAGCGACAGCCAAAGAAATGCTTTAGGGCCTCTTGCGGGGAGGGTGGGGGATACGGAGGAGTGAGAGAAAAAGGGAAGAGAGAACAAGTAACTTTGAACATGTCCATGATGTAATCGCGACAACCACCGTGCCTGTCACCAAGACAGTGTTGCCAGTCACTGCTCTGCACTTACAGGAACCAGCTCTTCTTGAATGGACCTCAGGCCCAGGTCTGGGATGGTACAGGAAGCACAAACCCTTTCAACAGAGAAAGGCTTGTGCCAGAAAATAATCACTTGGGTTCCATCCCTAGTACCTCCTCATCCAAAGGAATAATGTTAATATAGGGTTATAATCCATCAAACACAATAAAAATTCATGGGTTCAAACTGAAAGATAAGTAAGTAAATAAAAGGAAGGGCTCTTCCTTAGCATTTAAAGCCAATTAATAGGGTTAGAAAAAATTATGAAAGCTGAGTGTGCAAAAAAGAAGCTGGCTGTTGGGTAACATTCTGGGAAGCTGAGGCAGGTGGATTGGGGGGGCCTCGCTATGTGGACTGAGACAGGGCCTCACTTTGTAGCCCAGGCTGGCCTCAAACTCCTGCCGGGTGGATTAGTGAGGCCTTCTCTCAAAATAAAAATATTTTTAAAAAAAATTAGCCCAGGTGTGGTGGTATAGTTATTACACCTATAATCTCAACACTAAAGAAGCTGGGGCAGGAGGATCGCTTCAAGTTTGAGGCCAGCCTAGGTGATATAATGGGTTCAAGGCCACCCTGAACCACATAGCAAGAGCCTGTTGCAAAAATAAATAGATAGTAAAAATCATAAAACACCACAATTGTTTGATGTTTACAGCAGACTAGAGTGCACAGCTGTTTTCATGTAAGCCCCAGAGGCTCCACGAAATGTACAGAACAGGTAAAAATCACCCATGGGGAGAAAAGAAAGAAATCACCCAAGGAAAGTTGAGATGAAATTTGTATTTCTGACACATGCTAAGGTAAAGTCTCAAAACTGAAGGCATAGACAGTTTTACTCTTTCAAAAGTAAGGACACAGGTATGGTGGGGACTCCCGTAATACTAGATCCCTGGAGGCTGAGGCACAAGGTAATTGAGTTTGAGACCAGCTAGGCTATCCAGTGAGTTCAAGGCCAGCCTAAATTAGGTGTCAAGGCCCTGTCTCAAAAAAGATAAACATAAAGGAATTTTACATTGTCTGTTTCTCCCCCTAGGTCTTAAGGGAGCTAATTAATTTGTTCAACTTCTAAATTTTAAATCCATATCCATACACGCTTAAGAAAAGACAAGCAAAGCGCCTGCCTGGCAAGCACAGGGTCCTGAGTTTGATTCCTAGTACCAAAACCAAAACCAAAACCACAACCAAAGACGAGCATCTAACCAGAGCCAGGCGCAGTGGAAACTTTTGCAAAACCACACCTTTACAAATTCCGTGTCTCCACCAAATGCTAGAATGGAAGAATGGTGGGTTCTAGCTTTCTGGGACAAATTCTACAAGAAAGCAGAGTTGTCGCTGCACATGGCCTTCCTCAGGCAGCCCAAGTCCCTGTAGCTGAAGCAACAATGCGTTACCAGCTAACAGGACACGGGCTGGAGGCGCGGCTGTGCACTCTCTCACCTCCAAAGGCACCAGGACTGCAGGCCTCTTCTTCAGCTCCTCGCACTTCCTCCTCTTGCAGATCTGGTGGCTGTGCCTCCTGTTCCTGCAGTACGCGCACTCGCCGCAGTTGGCCTTCTGCTGGCAGGGCCCGCACACTCCGCAGCGCTTGCGCTTCTTCCTCTCAGGCTTGGCGGCGCTGACCCGGGCACTCGGGCTCGCGGCGGGGCGAGAACCGGCCTTGGGGGGCTGGACAGCGCCCGGCGGAGCCCCGGGAGGGGCAGCACCCGCGAGGCTCCGGGCGGTGGCTTCCAGGCTGGAGGGGCCCTGCTCCGGCTCCGCGCAGAGCACAGCTGGTGCCGGAGGTGCCAGGCCCGATGTGCAGCCTGAGGCTGGAGGGGCGCCTCCCGGGCCCAAGGGCAGGATGGGCGCGGCGCCCGGGACGCCCAGCCCATGGGGCCACTGCGGGAGAGTGGTGCGGGCAGGAATCGCGCCTGCCCGCGGCTTGAGGATAGCACCAAGAGCCTCCCTTTGGCCCGGAGTAGCACCAGCGATCTCGGGTGTGGCCGGGCCCGGGGCCATTCCTGGAGCCAGGTCTGCGCCTGGGACTTCCCACCTGAAGGCCGGGCCCAGGCCGCGGGCGGAGCCGGGAGCCCTCTCTCCAGCTTCCAGGGCCTCTCGCGGCTGGTGCTGCGCACCCAGGGCGTGCGGCACGGAGCCCGCCAGGAGGAACCTTATCAGGGCCGAGGGGCAGGCAGACAGGCAGCTCCGAAGGCTCGGCTCTGGCGCACCCGGCTGCAGGGCTGCAGGAGGGCAGCCCTTGCGTCCACCTTGGTCAGGGCCCGGACCGGCATCGCACAGCTTCAGAGACTGCACGCGCGAACCCAGGTCTTCCACCTGAACGCCAGGGCTGCGGGGACAGGCGACCTCGGCGGTGGCTCTTTGGGACAGAGGTGCACACAGAGGGTCCCGCGCCAGCGCACTCGGAGCCTCGATGGTGTCCTTTGCCATCTGTTCAGAGAAGAGTCCTCGCCCAGAGGACGGCCTTTCCAGCGGCGCAGGCAGGGTCTCGGCTGCTGGGGTCCTGGGGGTGGGGACACTGGTTTTGGATTCCTCTAGCGTTTGAGACCAAGGCTGGGCGGTGTCTGGACTCTCCCCTTTAACTAAAGACGTATTTTGCACACGGATGAGATTCTCCGTATCGAGGGGGACAAGTGGGTCTGGATTTGGGCCTGGGTCATTTTCCAAATGCTTTACTCCCACATCAGAGAGGACCTTATGATCACGCTCGCGTTGATTTTCTGAAATTCTGGAAGGTGGAACTTTCTTGGGTTTGGTGGTGACCACTGGGGGCTGGGAGAGCCGCCTGCAGAGAGAGGTGCTGCGGAGAGCCATTGTGAAGCCATTGCAAGCCAGGGACTCCGGGTGCTGGAGCAGAGCCTCAGTGCGGTCCAGATTCATGCGGGCTGCTCCAGCTCGGGTCAGAAGGCTTCTGGCTGGCACCAGAGGTTTGGGTTCTGTTTTTTTCTTACCATCTCTTTCCTGAATAAATTGCCTTAGTTTCCCAGGGTTGGCAGGCTTGACCAATGGCACCTTTTTGCTGGTTGCTGGCGTGTGGGTCTTCTTCACTCGGCTGTTCTTCTTTTTGTTTATGTCTTCCTTCCTGCCTAACCTGGACGGTCTTGTGTGGCGAGATCGTGACATAGCTACAGAGTAGGAAGAACTCTAAGGGCTTGGGAAACAGAGTCATTGGTCCTTTGGAAAGTCTCACTTCGCAGGAGAATCTGGGCAGATCTTCAGGCTCAGTCATACAAGGTCTCGACCTAAAATAATAACAAAAAACATGAGAAGTAAGTCCTTCTCATGCATTTTTCCATTTGAAAGAGAATATTTACTATTGAGTAACATGAGGAAACTCACAATGTATATTGCAAAAGAAAAATGTGATAGACACAAAATGGGAATTTGTTGCCTTTTTTTTTTTCTTTGGTCTTTTTGAGACAGGGTCTCCCTATGCAGTTCAGGCTGGCCTTGAGCTCGCTTTGTAGCTCAGGCTGACCTCAAACTTGCAACAATTCTCCTGCCTCAGCCTCCCAAGTGCTGGGATTACAGGCGTGCGCCACCATGCCTGGCTGCTTCCTTACTTTGAGAAGTTCTCCCAGAGAGTTGGGATGAGAGGCCTGTGATACCACACCAAGCTGAATAATTTTTACAAGTGGGGTTCATGATAACATTCCTTTCATTACTATGACAACCAACTCAGTTGATAAAGTTCTTGGAATAAAGTAAGCATGATGGTGTTTCTTTATACTAGATACAGCACCTGTAGTTACATGTATTTTAAAACTTAAATCTCAAAGCTGGGCATAGTGTCCCATGCCTGTAATCCAGCAGAAGGATCATTATGAGGTCAAGACCAGCCTGGGCTGGGGACATAGCTCAGTGGCATGAGTGCCTGCCTGGAAGGCACAAAGTCCTGAGTTCTAATCCCCAGTACTGCCAAAAAAAAAAAGACCAGCTAGGGCTGCAAAGTGAGCTCAAAGCCATCCTGAACTGTATAATAAGACCTAATTAATTAAATAAAATAAAACTTAAATCTCAGTCTTTAGATGCTGTGACCATCAATCCTGATGTCAGCTTCCCTGGATGAAACAGTACCTTGCAGATTAGCGAGCGTGCTCCTGCGTGTCCGCCTGGGTGACACAGGCACAGCCCTGGGCACTGCCCAAGGCTGCTCCCTGCTCTGCTTCCTGGCCACCATGAGCTAAGCAGCTGTGCACTACCATACCCTTTTTCCTGGAGCTCCTGCCTTGGAGCTGCCCACCACGGACTGAATCCCGGAAATCACAAGCACATTGAGCCTCCTCAGAGTTGAAGTTGCGGGTGTTGGGTGTCTTGTCTCAGTGACAATAAAAGCTAGAAAAGACATACTTTCTTTTTTGCGGTACTGGGAATCAAACTCAGGACCTTGCACTTGCCAGGCAGGCGCTTATTCCACTGAGCTACATCCCAACCCAAAAAAGATTCTTTAAAACTCTCCCTAACTCTTTTTCCTAAATATATTCCAATACAGGCTGGGTAGTGTGCTTGACAACAAAGCTGGTAAACCCAGAGGAGAGGACTTAGGTACCCCAAGAAACTACTCCCTGTTTCCATGGCTCTGGGCTATACCCCAAGGCTTTGAGACAGGACCTCACTAAACTGCCCAGGCTGGGCCCAAACCTTCAGTCCCCTTCCTCAGCCTTCACAGTGCTGGGATTTTGGGTTTTGCACCACCATTCCTGGCTTAGAGATCCAATATTAGCTCTAGATTCCAGTTAATGTCCAAAAATTTTGAGCTTCTCACATGTCCAGAGATAGCAGTTAAAAAAAAAAAAAAAAAGCTGGTTGCACAAGCCAAAGGCACAGAAACAACCAGAAATAAGAGGCTGCATGGACTGTGTGTGTGATAGGCTGGCCTTGAACTCAAGGCAATCCTCTTGCCTCAGCCTCCAGAGTGCTGTGATTACAGGCATGTGCCACCATGCTCAGCTCACAAAACTCTAATTTTAATCACCCCACTCCATTGATGAAATGTAAACTTTTGTGATAAACTGAGTGTCACTATGGCTGAACACCCTCCCACACCCCAGTACTGGGACTGAACCCAAGGGCCTTCACACTGAGCTACATCCCCAACCCTTTTGTTTTGTGGTTGTTGTTGCTGTTGTTTCTTTGTTTGTTTTAGGGGGACAGCATCTCACTAAGCCACTAAGTTGCCAGGCTAGGCTGGAACTCATGGTCCTCCTGCCTCAGCCTCCCAGAGTCCTGGAATTACAGATGTGTCTCACCCACCCATCTGGTAAGGTAGTCCATCCTATCAAATAGGTCCAAAATAAAATATGAATTTATCCTCAAAGATCTCCTGAAGCTAATTTATAATTTACAAACATTACTAAATGTTCCATTTTTTGTGACTTATGTATTATAGAGATCTTCATTCACACACAGATATTGAGCTCTGGCTGTAGCTCAGTGGTAGAGCAAGATCCCCAGCACCAAAGAAAGAAAGAAGAAAAGGTATTTTCCAATGAACCCTCAGATCCTACTAGCCAGATGAATGAAAATAAAACTCCAACAGTGAAATCTCCCTTGTCTACTCCTCTCCCTAGTTCACTCTTCTGTTTTTCTTTCTAAAACTGATGCTTTGGTTCTTTCCTAAAGCAGTTTCATTGTAAGCTAGACTGTTTCAAGAGTCTCAGTGCTACAGGGAGAGCTACATGACAGCATCTGGAAAGATCTACAAGGGGCCCAGACAGGGGAGCCATGTGCAATTAATCGATGGCCCAAGTTCCTATTGTCCTGGAAGAGAAAAACAAAGACCAACTCTGGGATGCAAAACATTACTCAGTTAATAGATATTTTCACCAGAGGGTACCGAGGCCCCCAACCCACAACAGATTTTTTTTCCTAAAATATTATTGTGATATATTAGACTAGAGTGTATGAGACCCAAAACTATAGGGCAGGAGATAAGACGCCAGCTTCTAATAAGATACAAAAAGACACAATGCAGCCTGGCACAGAGGTGCACACCTGTAATCCCAGTGCTGAGACAGGAACGTCTCTGGGAGCTCAAGGCCAGCCTGGGCTACATGGTGAGATCATGACTCAAAAATAAATAAATAAATAAAATAAAATAAAAAGTGAACAATAAAGACACAATGCTAGCCCAAAGTTGAGAATAAAAGGCAAATAACTCAGTGGAGAAATACTGCTAACCATGACATATCCAAGAGTCTGCTAGTTATTCATACATAACTTAACCAAATCAGTCAAATATTATTTGAACTTACTAAGTGATCAGCCTTTCCTAAGAAGTTTTCTCATAATTATTAAGATAATCACTTTCCTGTGTGATGGTACAAGTCTATAATCCCAGCTAGTCAACTACTCAGTAGGTTGGGGCAGATCCCAAATTCAAGTTCAGTTAGGGTAATCTAATAAGACTGTCTCAGCTGGCAATATAGCTCACTAGCACAAGTACCTGCCTGGCAATCACAGGGGGCTGAGTTCAATTCCCAGTACCAAAAAACAAAACAAAAAAAAACATGGTCTGGGGATATAGCCCAGTGGCATAAGCACCTGCCTGGTAAGCGCAAGGTCCTGAGTTTGATCCCCCCTAGTGCAAAAACAACAACAAAAAAAACCTACTGTTTAAAAAAAAAAGAAAGACGTGGAGCTGCAGTTAGCCCAGCCTGTATTAGTTTTGCCCACCTAGGCAAGGCTACTGGTTCAATTATCAGTACCTAAATAAATAAAAATTAAAACTCACTTTGCCCATAAAATGAAAGGCTGGTCTCCGAAACTTTATCAGTGATCTCTAAATAACAGTACTGAGACACCAGGTCAGATCCCCCCCCATACTTCCCTCTGCTTTCCCGATCTCCCGAAGAGCCCTGGGGAGGGAGTAGCTGAACTGACAAACCCATCCGGGCCACCTGTCAATTCATACTTAGATTGCAGTGCTTCTCGGCTGATGAAAACGGTGGTATCTGCACGCAGAGAACTGGTTGAGAGAGCCTCGAATTTCAGTCCCTCCATTCAGCTCCGTGGAAATTAAATGATCTTGCACTTGACCGAGAATAATAGGACTAAGACATTTCTTTTGAAGGCACCACCTGGCTCAGTTTCCTCCAGCCACTAAGTCATACATCAGGAGGGCGAGAAAAGCGACGGCTTACTGTTCCTAGATAGTTTTCTACTACAGGAAGTGTGAGCGCTTGGAAAGGCGGTGCGGAGAAAAGCTTGCGATTAAGTGAAAGGCTCTTTCCATATGTAAAACACCAGCTCCCTGCGGGGGGGGGGGGCGGCAAAAAAGGCTAAGAAAGAAGGGAGGGTTTAAAAATGGAGGTGGGTGGCTTTCCAAAGACAAGAGAAAAAAAGAAGAGTCAAGGAGCATTAAGAAGTAAGAAAAGGGCCCTGGGATGGGGCTAAACTCAAGGCCCTGAGTTCACTACCGGTACAAAAAATATATATATATATAAATGGGGGAGGAATGGCTGCGGGAGGGACGAGAAGTTTCAGCCAAAAACCTGGAACACAAAGGTAACTGGGATCCAAAGGCTGAACACTAAAGGTAGAAAGGGGGGATTAATTAAGTGTGCATGGGAAGAAAGGTGGTGACACAGGAGGGAGGTGGCAGACCAGACAAAGGGTCGGAACTGTGCAGAGCCACAGCTAACTTGTTAAACTGGTGAGCTGCATACAAAAACCAGGGACGCCGTATATACCATTTCCCATGGATCTTAATGCTGAAGTTTATCAGAACCATAATTTAGTTTAAGACAAAAGAGGATGCTGGGCTTGGTGGCGCACGCCTGTAATCCCAGCACTCAGGAAAGCTGAGGTAGGAGGTTCACTGCGAGTTCGAGACCAGTCTGGGCTATAAAGTGAGCTCAAGTTCAGCCTGAACTGCATGAGACCCTGTCTCAAAAAAGGCAAAAAAAGAAAAAAGGTTGACAATCTAACTAAAAATCCCTTCGACTGGGGAAAGCAGGGATTTAGGGTGCTTTCATCCTGTTTAACCAATACCCATAAAAATCAAGCACACCCAAAGCCAAAGCCACACTAAACATCACGTTAATCCTAGTCTCAGTCCTTGGAAGTGATATGGACTAATTTCCGGGCATCGCCTTGTTTGTGCTCATCTCTGTGGTCCCCCGCGTAAACAGCAGGCGTTCATCGCACTACACCTGAAGCCCCGGCTCGGCCCTTTCCAGAGTGCCCTGAAGCCCAGGAAGCCAGCCTCGGGCTTTGCCCTGGGCGGCCGTGGGGAGCGGGACTGAGGCTGCTGCTCTGTAGCGCCTCCGGGACGCGGCGCGCGCACCCCGGCGACCCCGGGCCAGGCTCTAATTGCTCTCCGGATCTAAGATCTGGAAGCCGGATTTCAAACTAGTCTTGGTCCGCCGCTCATTACCAGGAGGAGCTAGCAGCCCTCGGGGCGGGGAGTGGAACCCGGGAGGCGGGAGGCGGTGGCAGTGACCCAGGCAGGGTCTTGGTTAATCTGGGAGGGGGGAGTTCCGGGCGCAGGGTGGGAATGGGGGTGGGGTGGGGCCCAAGCTCCAGCTCTGTCCTCGGGGACACGCGTTCGTCCTCTGGATCACGAACGCCCATGGTGGGCCCCCTGGCTCGCGTGGAAACGCTGCTGGTGCGGGCCAGGACTGTTCCCGCCCGCTTCTGGGAGAGGCACATGGATTTTGCGGAGGATGAAGTCGCGCAGAGGGGAGGAGGACAAGGAGAAGCGAAAGGGCGGAGGGAGTAACAGATTTAAACGCTTCTCCCGGCCCGGGAGCCGGAGGGCGGGGACCGGCGGCTCACGTGCCGCACAGCCCGGCCCGGGTACCGGCTTGCGCGCCTCCCACGCCGGGACCCTGGGAGTGGGACCGAGGTGGCCAAACCGGCCGGCTCTCCGCGATCGGTGGCGCCCGGGGAATGCACTTATCAAAAGTCGCTTGACAGACCGCGTTTCTCTCCGGGCTCCCTTCCTCCGACCCCTGGGCTCCAGGTCAAGGCGCCCCCTGTGGCCTCTGCCTGGCGTGCTTCGCCCCTGGCATGCGCGGCGCGGCAGGCGCCAAAAGCACCTTCCCTGCCCATCTGCGCCCGAGGAGGATGGGGACCGAGGAGAGGCGTTCACTGGGGGGCTTGGCAGCATGCGACACCCCGACCCCCGCGCTCCACCCGGTTGCACTCGCCTCTCCTCCGAGCGCCGCGACCTCCGACTCCAACAGCAGCTCTGCAGCCGCCGCGCGGCCGGGGTCCCAGGCCACACCGCCCTCCCCCCGCGGGTCTGCAGCACAGCCCGGGGTCGGGGCCCCAGGCGACCCCGCCGGGCCACCCCGCGCGCGCCGGGCCTCATTGTTTATCACCCGCGACAAAAGCGCCCGGGCGGCTCTGCCGGGGTCGCGGCGGGGTGCGGGCCTCCTCTGGGGCGCAGAGAGGGTGGCTGTAGCCGAGCCCCGCCTCTTCCAGCGTCCCTGGTCCCCCTCCTGGTTCGGGGTGCGGCTCCCTCGCTCAGCGCTGGGTGCGCCCGCGCCCCGCTCCCCGCCGCTGTGGAGGCCAGGCAGCGCGGTCCGGTCCCCACGCCCGCGGCAGCCCTCCGGCAAACTTTCCAACTCCGCGGGTCCCCACCTACTTCGGAGCTCGGCCCGACGGCGCGGCCGGAGAGTGGTCCGGGGAGACACCTACCTCCTCCGGACACAGTCAGGCCTCGAGCCTGGGGGCTGGGCAGCCACTCTGCCAGGGTCCCAAGCGCAGAGGCGGGGAGCGTCGCATGGCGGGGGTCGCGCAGGGACAGGCCCGGGGGGCAGACCCGGGAGCAGAGGCTCCAGCGGCTGCGTACACAAAGCCGCGCTGGGGCCACCGCGCGGCCACTCCCCGCCAGGTCAGCCCCCCGAGCAGCGGCGTCTCCCCGGGACAGACCTTGGGGACTGAGGCTGGGGCTCGGCCTTGCTGGACCCTGCACCGCGGAGCGACAGGCAAAACGCGCGCTGGATTTCCCCAAAGCGGAGTCGGACTCCCCTCGGACCCCTCCTCCCCAGGCCTCCGGCTCTCCTCCAGCGTGGAGACGGTCTGAAGGTCAAAGGAAGTATTGGAGAGGTGTTAAGATATTCCTGTTATCATCTACTCCTACCCAGGAGCGTTCAGGCTCGAAGGGGGAGGGAAAAAAAGTTTGGAGAATCCTAAGAGGGCTGTTTGCGGTTGCGGGACAGCGGTGCCAGCCCCTAATGGCACCTGAGAAGTACCTGTGTCATCAGCTGTGAAAACCGCCCTCAACACCCACTGGAGGGCTGTGCCCCTGGACTCAGCCCTTGGTGTCTGCCAAAGGCATCGCAACATTTTCATTAGTTATTTGGCCCCGGACCTCGGGTGGTCGGATTCGCGTATTTATAGTAATACAGGCGCCGGAAGAGGGGATCCTGCACCTCTGGGGTAATTGCCAGCAAGATCTCATCAAACTGAGCGGGAGCTTGCGACTGAGCTCTCCCCAAGTGCTCGCGGGCGTGGCTTCTTCCAGGGGCCGGACGCTTCACAGACTTTAACGGTAAGGAAACTGCTAACCGGGCTATCATTCGGGGCAAGCTTTAGCCGAACTGGAAAGAGACATTCATTCCCTCTGTGCCACACCTGGTATCGGGAATCGAACTCGGACCTTCCCGCTTCCCAGGCAGGCGCTGTGCCGTTATGCTGCATCCCCGGCCTTCACACCGTTCTCCGCGCGCCTGTTGTACCTGCATTTTAGAGGCTTCTTTTGCGAGAGATTCCTGAACTTCATCCCTCCTCGCCTATGGATTCGTGCAAATAGATCCTTGAGCCTGGATCTAAACGAAGATGAGTAAGATTTGCCTCCAAACTGAAGACGCTAGGTGGGCAAGGAGCGCTGCAGTGCTTTCACTACGGCAGGTAACGTGTAGGGCTGCAGAGGGTCCCAGAGTGGGCTGGGGAGCCACTCGGCAGTAGCAGGTGTGCAGCAGGCCGGGGGAGCCCACTGCCAGCACAAGGAGGGAGGGAGAGAGAGGGAGAGGGCTTTGAAATGAATCTTTCTTCGGAAACCGTGGCTCCGATGGCTGGAGATCCTCGGGCTTCTCTCTCCTTAGCTCTGGGATTCCAGTTGCACCACCCTGCCCAGCTGGGTCTGACAGCTAAAGCAGATTTTGCTCAGTCAATTCTTCAAAACTCTAATGGGGCGGGGGTCTTTTGGAGTTGGATTTTGTTGTTGTTGTTAAGACAGTCTTGCTATATTGCCACCTTGGCTCTTGAACTCCTGGGCTCAAAAAGAACCTCTTGCCCCAGGCATGGTGGTGCAAGCCTGGAATCACAGCACTTTGGAAGGTGAGACAGGAGAACTCCCAGGGGTTTGAGGCCAGCCTCTCCAAGACCACCCCCAAAAAAATCCTTTTGCAACTGAGTGTGGTGATGTGGAGTCACTTTGGAGAAACAAATTTGAGCGTTATCAGCATGCAGATTGTATTTAAAGCCACCTTGGCATCTGTGTTTGGTTTTGTCTTTGTGGTATTGGGGATTGATTTGAACCCTGGTGTTCACAAGTGACCTATATCCCAGCAGCCTTCCTGACCCCAATACAGAATTTCACTAACTTGCTAAATGGCCCCGGGCTGGGCTTGAGCTTGAGATCCTCCTGTCTCAGACTCCTGAGTACTAGAATTACAGGAATGCACCAAAGCTCCAGGCTGGTTAGCTTTCTTTTAGAAAAACAGGAGGAGGAGGCTGGGGATTACAGGCCTGTACCACAGTATTAGCTATGTCATAGATGCGATACCTAGCAACAATAAGCCTCTGGTCCATCAGACCGGTAAGGGGCCTGATGTTCATACTAGTACTTAAAGGGTTAGACAAACCATGGAAAAGAGCATATAAAGCGTATCCTCAAGGAGAAGAAACTGTAATTCCTCCTGGAGCTCTATACCCAAGAACAAATATTTAGGCAATTTCCCACCATGCTTACAACTAGCTCATCTATTCTTCCTGAATAAACTAAGAATTAGTGTCTTCTTCTAGTTGCCTTAGAAAAGAGAACTGGAGATAATTCTATAACATGAGTATTGGACATAACCTATACAGATTTATCTAATGCCTAAAAACACAACTAGTTCACACTCAGAAAAGTTTTTTTCAGTATTAGGGAGGGACCTTGGGCCTTCAGGGAGGGACCCTGGGCCTTCACGTCGTGCCGCAGTCCCCAGCTCTACTATTATTTTTTATTCTGAGACAGGGTCCCCAGAGTCAGTAAGTTGCCCTGGTTGGGCTTGAATTTGCGATCCTCTTGTTTCAGTCTCTCAGCATGCTGGAATTACAAGTGTGCCACACTATACCCAGCTTTAAATGATTATTCATGGCTGGACAGGGTGGCATAGACCTGTAATTACTATGGAGGCTGAGACAGGAGCATCTTTAACAAGCTCAAGACTAGCCTGCACTGCAAAGTGAGCTCAGGCCAGCCTGAACTGCAAAGCCAGGCTGTCTCAAAAAAGAAAAATAAAAAGATTTAGAAATACAGTTAACAGTAAATGAATAATTGTTTTTTTTTGTCTTTGAGACAGGGTCTCACTGTGCAGTTCAGGCTGGCCTTGAGCTCACTTTGGAGCCCAGGCTGTTCTCCAACTCCGCAATGATCCTCCTGCCTCAGTCTTCTGAGTGCTGGGATTACAGGTGTGCGCCACCATGCCTGGCTCTAAATCATTTCAGATGCTGTACTTATGTTCGGCAGGGAAAACATAGTTACATGCACACACTTCTTTTTGTTTTGTTTTGTTTTTTTCAGGCACAGTCCCACTATGCAGTTCAGGCTGGTCTTGATGTCATTTTGTAGACCAGGCTGGGCTTAAACTTGCAAGGATTCTCCCGAGTGCGGGGATTACAGACGTGTGCTACCATGCCTGGTTCTTCTTTCCTAAAGAATGTGACTCCTTACCTGGGTTCTCCTGTAGTCCCAGTTATTTGGAAGGCCAAAGCAGGAGGATTGCTGGAGCTCAGTTCTAGACCAACTGGGCAACACAGCAAGACCCCATCTCAAAAGAAAGTCTGGGTATGGTGGTGCACATCTGTTATCCCAGAACTTGGGAGGCTGAGGCACGAGGATCGCTGCCAGTTTGAGGCCAGCCTGAACTACAGAATGAGCTTAATTCCAGCCTAAACTAAATAGTGAGACCTTGTCTACAAAAGAAATTAATAAAAAAGGAAAGCTAACCAGCCTGGAGTTGTGGTGCACGCCTGTAATCCTAGCACTCAGGAGACTGAGGCAGGAGGATTGCTGCAAATTTGAGGCCTGCATGGGCTACATAGTAAGTTCAAAGCCAACCTGGACTTCATAGTGAGATCCT
Organism: Dinomys branickii; assembly: GCA_004027595.1. NCBI lineage: Eukaryota > Metazoa > Chordata > Mammalia > Rodentia > Dinomyidae > Dinomys > Dinomys branickii. Next base: position 42,392 of record PVLD010005121.1, on the reverse strand, counting down.
ATCTCAAGCCTACCACCAGGACTCCCAAAAAAAGAAAGAAGAAAAGGTTGGGAGGGCTGGGGATATAGCTCAGTGGAATAAGCGCTTGCCTAGCAAGCGCAGGGTCCTGAGTTCGATCCCCAGTACCGCCAAAAAAAAAAAAAAAAGGTTGGGAGTTGTAGTGCATTTTCTTAGCATTTGAAAGGTCCTGTGTTCCATTCCTGCCACAATGAAAATGATGATAATAATCTCACCTGGGCAGAATTTAAGTTTGTAGGTGTAGCTTTGTGCGAAGCCTTTCATTCAATCCCAATACCACAAATAAGCAGTGCTTCATGTGACTAATGTATGTCTACCCATATACTTTCAAATTTTTATTTTTTGAAACAAGGTTTTACTGTGGCCCAGGCTGGCCGTGAATTCCTCTTGCTTCAGCCTCCCAAACAGCTTGGATTATAGGTCAAATCCACCAGATTCAGCTCTTTCCATTTACCTTGCATTGTCTCTAAATTATGGATTATATCCAAGACCATGTTAATGGTCTGTGAATAGCTGTTATACTTTGTTATTCAGGACAATGACAAGGAAATCTAGACTTAGGCAGGAAAGTTTCAAGTTTGAGCTCATTGTGCAGTTCAGGCTGGCCTTGAACTCACTATGTAAACTCACTATGTAGCCCAGGCTGGCCACCAACTTGCAGTGATCCTCCTGCCTCAGCCTCCAAGTGCTGAGATTTGTACACCACCGTGCTGAGATTTGTACACCACCGTGCCCAGCTCCGACCCAGTTTTTTCTCAGTACTTTCCATTCAGGCTGGTAGCACCCGGGCTTAAGGACACCTGCCACACTCTGGGTGTCGTCACCACCTGTGCTCATGATTTTACCTTCTGTGATTTTAGTTACTGAAGTTTTAACACTTTCTGGAACTATTCAATGGAAAATTTCAAAAATAAACAATTCATAAGTTTTGAATCACTTTTATTTCAGTATCTCATCAAAGTTGTTGAAATGTATTGGTATTGTTAATTTTGTCCTTTGCCTAACTTGTAAATTCACTTTGTCACAGCTCTGTATGTATAGGAAAACCCCTGGCACAGTTGAATTTGCTGTCTGTAGTTTCAGATATCTGTATGCAGTTCGGGGTCCTGGGCTGTGACCCCCAAGTTAAGATGGGACCGCTAACAGGGTGTTTTTTTGTTTTTTTGGTTTTTTGGTCTTTTTTGAGGCAGGGTCTCACCATGCAATTCAGGCTGGACTTGAGCTCGTTTTTGTAGCTCAGGCTGGTCTCGAACTCGTGATGATCCTCCTGCCTCAGCCTCCCAAGTCCTGAAATTGCAGCAGTACGCCACCATGCCCAGCTACAAGACCCTGTCTTGAAATAAATAAAAGTTTAAAAATGGGCTGAGAATGTACCTCAATATAAAGGCTCTGGGTTCAAGGCCAGTAACACACACACACACACAAGAGATTACCATGGTAGAAATTCAATTCTGTTCCAGATTAAAGGCTCAGTCCCACCAGACTGCCCCATTTGAGACACCATTTACCAAGTCCCAGGTTGTGACCTGTGGGGTTGTTTTTTTTTCTTTTGGTTTGGATTTAGAACAGGGTCTCTGTGTAATCCAGGCTGGCCTTGAACTCACTATGTAGCCCAGGCTGGCCTCTATCTCCGGCTATCCTCCTGCCTCAGCCTCCCTAATGCTGCGATTACAGATGTGCGCCATCACGCCGGGCCTGTGACTTGTGCTTTTCAAACCCTGTCTCCGGTTTGACAATTCACTAGGCTGGCTCGCCGAGTGCAGGGACAGGGTTTACTTTAGTCTCCCAGGGCAGCGCTCCGACCTGGCCTGCCAGGGACAGCAAGGAACGCACGGGCCAGAGCGCACTGGAGTCGTCGTCCGTCGTCCCCCGCCCCCACGCCCCCACACACTCTGCCCTCCCTCCACGCCCCAGCTCCTGCTGGGCGAGGCCGGGTTGCAAGTCCCGCAGGGTTGCAGGTGTCTGAGACCAGCCTGGCCCGGAGGCTACCTGTGCCCCGCCCTGAGTCCCTCATTAACATGAGCTCCATGCGATAAAGGGCATTGTTCTGAATAACTAAAGAGATTCCTATCACTCAGGAAATTCCAGGAACTCCAGACAGGACCGGGAAGAGGACTGAGCAGATTTCAGATTGTGCCACTCAGAAGTGGAGCTAAGAGCTTCTCTTTCAGGTTTACAGACTGAAGCTGAACAAGACCCAGGGAGGACCAGGCTGTGAGTGGTGGTGTACTCTTGTAATCCCAGCACTCCGGAGGCTGAGGCAGGAGGATTGTTGTGAGTTCGAGGCCAACCTGGGCTACAAAGTGAGCCAAGTGCCAGCCTGTACTGCATAGTGAGACCTTGTCTCAAAAAGACACACACAAACAATACACAGGGACCAGGCATGGTGGCACAGGCTTGTAATCCCAGCACTAAGGAGGCTGAGGCAGGAGGATTCCAACAAGGTTAAGGCTACTCGGGGCTATATGGTCAGTTCAGGGGCTGGGGATATAGCTCAGTGGAATAAGCACCTGCCTGGCAAGCGCAAGCTCCTGAGTTCAATCCCTGGTACTGCAGGGAAAAAAAAAGATTATGGTCAGTTCAAGGCCAGCTTGAACTACATACCCAGACCTGTCTCAAAAAACAAACATCACAAGGGTATAGAACGCTGGACATGCAAACTAGGACATCTCAGTGGCCATGGAATAGAGAAATCAAATGTATTCTGGGAGAATAAAGGTGGACCGGACAGGAAGGTGAGGAAGGGAAGGGTGCCTGAAAAGGCAGATGCCACAGGCACAGGCACCGAGGGCCCATGATGAACAAATGCGCACTAGTGAAAGGGAATTTGATTCTTTGTTTTGAGGGAGTGGGAAGAACGAGTGTATGTTGTTGCTGTAGGGTAGGAGGACTTGTTCCAATTAGGGTCCCATAAACTAGAGCTTTCATATTTTAGTGTCAGATGCCAAGAGAACCAGATTGCAAATAAACAGCTTGGTTTTGTTTTGTTTTGCGACAGGGTCGTCTCAGTACGTAGCTCACACTGGCCTTGAACTCACTATATAATGGAGGCTGGAACTCACGACGATCCTCCTGCCTCAGCCTCCCTGCATACTACAGGTGTGCACTGCCACTCCTGGCTTCACTCACTCACTGAGTCACGAACTTTCTGAGTGTAGTTACTGAGTTGACTTTGGTACAAACTCTTTCCCTGCTTCCAAGTCACAATGGGCTGGTTTCTCCATCTTGCTGTGTCTAGCAGCTTCCATGATCACCTTTCCCGTTCCCGGATTCAGTTGTCCTCACAACTGTTTTCCTGCCGGCCCATTAACCAGCTTCAAAATCTGCAAAGCAGAGCAGAGAGGCTGAGCTCGGGTGGATTCAGCTGGAGCTGGAGCCCCTTGTCAATCAGGTCTCAGGTCCAGCTCGGGCTGACCTCTGCAACTGGGCAGGAGACAGCCCTGCCACAGGTGTTAGCTGACCACAGGGATATCGCAGCCTGCGCTGACCTTCTGTACCAGGGACCCCTTCCTCCAGACTCTTCAGCACCTGAGATGTCACCAGTCCCTTTCTTTGCAGTTTGACTTCTGCCAGGACCAATCAGGTCTCTTGACTACAGCTGATATAATTTCTCTCTTTCTTTTTTTTTGTCTTTTTGAGACAGGGTCTTGCTGTGCAGATCAGACTGGCCTTGAGCTCACTTTGTAACCCAGGCTGGTCTCAAACTTGCAATGATCCTCCTGCCTCAGCCTCCTGAATGCTGGGATTGCAGGCGTGCACCACCACACCTGGCTCAGGTGATGTAATTTCTAACCATCTGTGGTTTACATTTTTTTTTTTTTTTTTTTGAGACAGAGTCTAGCTATGTAGTTCGGACTAACCTTGAACTCACTATGTAGCCCAGGCTGGCCTCAAAGTCAAGCAATCGTGCCTCAGGCTCCCAAGTGCTGGGATTATAGGAATGTACTACCATGCCCAGCAAACGTAATTTGTTTTTGTTTTTGCTTGGGAAGCGCAGGAGTCCCCTTTGTTGGACCCTGTTCTGCCATCTAACTTCAGCCTCAAAACTGAAGGTGGCACGTGCTGTAATCCCAGCACTCGGGAAGCTGAGGGAGAAGGATGGCCACAAATCTAAAGCCAAACTGGGCTACACAGTGAGATCCTGTCTAAAAACAAAATTGGGGATATGGCTCTGGAAGCCTGAGCTCAGAGTACTGCAAACAAAACAAAATACCACCAGCTGGGCTATTTCTGGACGTTTTCTGTCTCCCTTGAACTGTTAAAGCTGTTTTAATTACCAAGTCTCTCCTAACAAATGTATTTTTCAGACTTTGTGAATACAAGGATGGAAAACTAATTTCTAAATTTTCAATAAAATTGAGGGGTTTCCTTTGTTTTGTTTTGTCTTTTGAAACAGGATCTCCCTATGCAGTTTACTCTGTAGCTCGCTCCTTAGCCCAGGCTGATCTTTTGGTGGCTTGTACCCTCCCGTCTTTTTTTTTTTTTTTGTCCTTTTGAGACAGGGTCTCACTATGCAGTTCAGGCTGCCTTGACCTCACTTTGTAGCCCAGGCTGGTCTCAAACTCGCAACAATCCTCCTGCCTCGGCCTCCCAAGAGTTCTGGGATTATAGGCGTGCGCCACCATGTCCATCTAAACAACTGAGTTTTATTATGGAAGACTGTTTTAATCATTCTATTTTGTTGTTAGCTATTATTGTCAGCCTTTTGCTGTGCCTGATTTACAAGTTACACTCCTTTGTGGGACCCACATCTGGAAAGAACCCAGCACCCTGTATCCTCCTTACCTGCAGCTGCCCATGACCCTGAGGGACCCCAAGACCACAGGTGGTACCAAATTCCATAGGCACATATAGGCCCATGAGAAAATTCAACTCAGAAATTGGGCGCAAGAAGAGATTAAGAACAATAGCTGATAATAAAATAGAACAGTACATGGTAGTAAAAGTTACACCAATCTCTTCACATTTGCCCTTTCTTCTTTTTTTTTGGCTTTTTGAGACAGGGTCTCGCTATGCAGTTGAGCCTGGCCTTGAGCTCACTTTGTAGCCCAGGCTGGTCTCAAACTGGCAACGATCCTCCTGCCTCAGCCTCCCAAGCGCTGGGATTACAGGCGTGCACCACCACACCTGGCTGTTGTTGGGTTTTTGTTTTTGTTTTTGTTTTTTTTGAGACAGGGTCTCACTGTGTAGTTCAGGCTGCCTTGAACTCACTGTGTAGCACAGGCTGGCCTCAAACTCATAGCAATCCTCCTGCCTCAGCCTGCAACGTGCTGTGGTTATGAGTATGCGCCACCATACCCCCAGCTCTCAATATCTACTGTGCTCTGCTTCTTGCAGTGATGTGGGTGACGCGATGCCTGTGTGACCTGCAGTGAGACTAAAGGTGCAGGCACTGTGATGTAGCCTCCTCGCCCAACTGGTCTACCAGTGAGTCAAGAAGGTGTGATTTAGCACCACAGACATTGCAGCAAGCAGAACTGCACTTTGCACTGAGCTAATCTCCAGCCCTTTCATATTTTTTAATTTTGAAGCACACACACACAAAATTTTGAAGCAGAATCTTGCAAAGTCACTAAATTGCTGTGTCAGGGCTTGAATTTGAGATTCTTCTGCCTCCCACAGTGCTAGGATTGTAGGTGTATGTACTGCCACATCCAACCAGACTTCAGTACTATTCTTGGTTTTAAGCATAGACTATCTAGGAACATAACCATTTTGAATAAGGTGGGAATACTACACCTTTCAAGAGGCTGTGTTTCATCTTCGTATTCTGAAAAGATAGCTCAGAACTTGTTATACCATGGTTTCTTTGTTTTGTTTTGTTTTTTTCTTTATTGTGTTTTTGAGACAGGGTCTTATGTAGTTAAGGATGGCATTGAACTCACTATGTAGCCCAGGCTCTCCTCAAATTCCCAGGAATCCTCTTGCATGAGCCTCCTAAATGCTGGGATTATAGGCATGTGCCACCATATCCAACAAGATTTTTTTTTTTTTGAGATAGGTTGTCACTATGTAGCTCAGGCTGGGCCCAAATTCTGATCCTCCTGCCTCAACCTCCCAAGTGTTAGGGTTACAAGTATGAGCTCCCATTCCCTAGGTTCAAACAATTTTTGCTGGCTGCCGACCTGAAAACTCCTATCTGACCTCTGTGCAATTATGCAGTTGTGCAATTCTATACATTGCACAAATGTGGCTCCTTTTTTTTAGAAAACTCCACAGTATCATAATACCTTCAATAAGATAATAAATGTACAGTGCCTAGGACCACCTCACAGGAAACAGAAGTCTTGTACCACCTATTCTGTCTCTTTTTTTTTGAGGCAGGGTCTCGCTATGCCCTTCAGGTTGGCTTTGAATTCACTATGTAGTCCAGGCTGGCTTTGAACTCACAACGATCCTCCTGCCTCAGCCTCCTGAGTGCTGGGATTACAGGCATGCGCCACCACACCTAGTTATGTACCTCCTTTTCTTAGCCCTTTCGCTTATATATTGTGGATTTTTCAAAAACATCTGTCATAGCTAGGTGTGATGGCACAAGGCTATAATCCCAGCACTGTGGGAGGCTGAGGCAGGAGGATCGCAAGTTTGAGACCAGCCTGGGAATTTTAGAGACCTTGCAACACCCTGTCTCAAAATAAAAAATAAAAAAGGGCTGGGGATGTAGCCCAGGTCCAAGGCCTTGATCGACCTTCAGTACCACCAAGGAGGGAAAAAAAAAATCTGTCACCACCTTAAGAATTTCTAGGGGCTGGGAGTATAGCTCAGCGGCGCAGTGCCTGCCTGGCAAGCACAACGTCTTGAGTTCGATTCCCAGTACCAATAACAGAAAAGAGTTTCTGAAGACTTTAGCATCTCCGAGGTCTGTCGCTCTAGATCCACAAGGTGGCGCTGTGGGCCCGAGCAGTAGGACACAGGATGGGCAAAAGCAGGCTCCTGAGTTGATCAGCAGCGCTGCCAGAACACCTAACAAAGCAATCCACTTTCAGCTTTTGTAGAAAAATTTTTGTTTGTTTGTTTGAGACAGTATCTCAACTGTATAGTTCAGGCTGGCCTCAAACTCACAGCGATCTTGCTGCCTCAGCCTCCCAAGTGCTAGAACTAGAGATTCGGATCACTATATCGAGCCTAGGTTATATCTTAAGATACAGGCTTTTTTCTCTTTTATGTAGTAGAAAACTTCAGAGTGCCTTTTCAGGTCATTTTGTATTGTGGTAAGATATATGTAACATAATATGCTGGGTGTAATGACACACACCTGTAACCTCAGAACTTGGCAGGCTGAGGCAGGAGAATCGTTGGGAGTTTGAGACCAGCCTGGGCTACAAGGTGAGCTCAAGGTCAGCCTCAACTGCATAGAGTGAGACCCTGTCTCAAAAAGACAAATAAATATATAACATAAGATCTACTGATTTTTCAGGGCTGTGGTTTGTCTCTTTTTTGTTTGTTTTTGCGATACCAGGAATCAAACTCAGGACCTTGAGCTTGCCTGGCAGACACTTATGCCACTAAGCTATATCCCCAACCCTCAGGGCTATGGCTTGAACTCAGGGCCTCTCTCAGCAATTTCTCTACCACTGAGCTACATCCTCAACCCATTCCAGCCGGTGTTTTGGGGGGCGGGTACTGGGAATTTTACTCAGGACCTCACACTTGCCAGGCAGTTGTGCCACTGAGCTAGATATCCCTGGCCTCCAGCCAGTGTTAAGGGTCAGTGGTTTTGATCACATTTGCAATGTATACCACCATCTCCACTGTAGAGAGCTTCTGATTCTTCAGATTAAACATGTAAAATATGAATAATGATTTATAAATGGCTCTATATTTTCTGGTACAAAAATTGAAAAATGGGAAATACAGATTTAAGACCTGGACCTACCATTCGTGACTTGCTTATTGAGTAGGTTTCTTCCCTTTTCCCTCCTTTGCTCTCTCCCTATGTAGTCCAGCCTTGCTTTGAACCTACTGCAAAGCCCGGGATGGCCATGAACTTGTGATCCTCCTGCCTCAGCCACCATGCCCTGCCCTTCCTGTTTTTTTTTTTTTTTTGGTCTTGTTGAGACAGGGTCTCACTATGCAGTTCAGGCTGGCCTTGAGCTCTCTTTGTAGCCCAGGCTGGTCTCGAACTTGGAAAGATCCTCCTGCCTCAGCCTCCCGAGTGCTGGGACTACAGGCATGCACCACCATGCTCGGCTCTTTTTTGGATTATTTTGAGACAGGGTCTCACTAAGTAGCCCAGGCTGGTCCTAAATTCATAGGGATCCGCCAACCTTAGCCTCCCTTCTGCCTCCCTTTTTGTGCAACGGCCTGCAACATTGCAAACGCTTGCTCGACCAGCCCTGTGATGACTATTTCTGAACCGATGGCTGGAGTTTTAGAACAACCCTGGTCCCACAGTGGGAATGAGCTGTGTTGGGCCGGAACGAGGAGGTGGTGGAGCGTGGAGGGGTGGGGGTGGGGGGACAGCGGCTGGCAAGAGCTGGGCTGACTGGCAGGTGGGCCGGCCCAGTAGAGGAGCAAAGGGATCTGCAGGGCCTGACGACGCAGAGCTGGTGCTGCCAATGCCCACGGCGAGCGAAAAAGAACAGCCGAGTTAGCGATGTTGTTTTTTGACAGAGGTGCTGCGGGTGGCATGAAAGGTCAGGGGAGGTTAGGGAGAGGAGAGGCTGGGGTTCAAAGAGCAGCTCTGAGGAGGCACAGCTGAGGGGGAGAGGGGCGCAAGCTCAGGACCTGGAAGGCCAGAGAAAGAGAAGCCGGGCGCGGTGGTGCATGCCTGTAATCCCAGCACTCGGGAGGCTGAGGCAGGAGGGTCATTGCGAGTTCGAGGCCAGCCTGGGCTAAAAAGTGAGACCCTGTCCAAAAAAAGAGAGTTGGGGAGAGGAAGAGAGAGAAAAGCGAAGGAGAGGGAGGGCAGAAGCGAGAGGGAATGAACCCGGCTGGCTAACACAGGCCAATGGCCGGGACAGCGTGCTGAGGTGGTGGGTTTTGATGGGACGCCCCCTCACTGACCACTGACCACCGTTCCTTTCTTTTGGGGAACCCCAAGGCCCTCAAACGCAAAGCGGGCCACAGAGACGTGGGGTGCGGTTGAGCAGGGGAGCCCAGCTGTGGTGACACCTTCCGCTGCTCCCCGCCCCTCCGGCAAGCACCTCCCGGACCCTGCCCGCCCCTAGTACGTCATCAATCAGCGCCGCGCGGTTCCTGTCATTCGGCCCCGGCCCCGCCCCCGCCCCCGAGGCGGCCAGCTCCTGTAGCTGCTCGCCCCAGCTATGGCCCTCGCCGGTGCTTCGTAAGTTGGCCCCCGCGAGTCTCCCGACGTGGCCTCATCATGGTGGCTGCGGCAGCGGCCCTGGCAGCGGCCGATCCCCCTCCCGCGATGCCGCAGGCGGCAGGGGTCGGAGGATCCACCGCCCGGCGAGACTTCTGGCTGCGTTCTTTCCTGGCCGGAGGTGGGTGCTCGCATCGGGGGCAGGATCGCGGGCAGATCGGGAGCCCGCGGCCGCGCCGACATTCCTGGACTTTACCTGCTTCACTGCTCCGGCAGTGAATATATTTACTCTTACTTCTTGTGACCTCTTTCTAATAATAATCACCTGGCTGGTGACAGCTAGGTCTTGGGGTCTTACGCTCTCGCAGAAGGACTGGGGACATGGAAAGAGTGAATCAGGCTTCTGGGATTGGTTAGCCGGAAATAGAGGGGGATCCCTGCCATGAAACATGCTGAACACCGTTTTCTTTTATCAAGGCCGTGCATGACAGAGTGTAGAAACTGTATTTTGCTACTTGCTTAATGGAAAACATATAATGGAGGCCAGCTTTTATTTTTTATTTTTTATTTGTAGTACTGGGGCGCGACCTCAGCTCGAATTCCACTGAGCTGTATCCCCCGCCCCTGGAGACGAGCTTTTAAAACATGATTGGGGCAGTGTTTGGTGGCACACGTCTGTAATCTCAGCACTCGAGAGGCTGAGACAGGAGGATCGTTGTGAATTCGAGACCAGCCTGTGCTACAAAGGGAGCTCAAGGCCAGTCTAAACTGCATAGCGAGACCTTGTCTCAAAAAAGAAAAAAAAAAAAAAGATGATTGAGAAATTGTGCAAAATTGTCTACAACCAAAACTAGTTTCAGAGACTCTAGTGAATCGTGCCACAACTACTTGGCAAGCCCTAGCATTGATGTTACTGTGAGGCCGGAAGGTTCTCGTTGTCTCAAAGCAATTTCCTTTTTTTTTTTAATTGTATTTTAAAGACAAAAGAATGGAGACATATGAACCAGAAAAGCCATAAACAATACAGAAAATACAAAGTTATATAGAATATAGTAGGGGATTAGCGCTGGATGTTGTATTACATAGTTATCTTCACATTAGTTAACACAAAAACATTAAAGGAAATACCAAATTATAGAGAAGATAGTAGGGAATTTGCACTGGATGCTGTGTAATATAAAGTTATCTTCACTTCTGTTAATGCAAAATCGATTGAGGAAATACAGAATTATAGAGAACATAGAAGGGAATTAGCTCTGGATGCTGTCCTACATAATGTTACCTTCACCTTTGTTACTCAGTTACACAGATGATGGCCCATTTGATCATTCAATTTTTCTCCTCCCTCTCAAAGCAATTTCCTATACTTTCCCATAAAGACGTGTGTCAGCCTCTACACCCCATAATTGCTTTACTGAGCTGTCAGCACTTACTTAATTTATTTATTGGTGGTACTGGGGATCGAACATCAGGACCTTGAGCTTGCCAGGCAGGCACTTATGCCACTGAGCTATACCCTCAGCCCCGTCAGCACTTATTTAAACCCAGGATCTTTTTTAAAATCCACGTTATGAGAAATATTGTAGAAATATAGTTAGACTGCAGCAATATTAAGAATTTAATTATTTTGTCCTTCTGGTGATAAAGACATTCGTTTATTCATACTGGGAATATGAGTGTCAGCCATGTGCCTGCCTTTTGCTTGGAATACGTCAGAAAGCAGAACAAAGGGCTGTGCCTCCGAGAGTTTACACTGTTTCTAGACCTTTGAGGGGAAAGACAATAAATAAAATGAGAAGGTAACTTGTACCCTGGGCTAGAACCACGCGAAGGGGCTGTAACGAGCAGTGCGTGGAGTAGTGTGGAGGGTAATTGTGGGGAGTGTCTCATCCAGAGGTAGAGATGAGCGAACCCTTTCTTTTTCTGGTGCTGCGGATTGAAGCCAGGCCTTCACTGTGAGCTACATCCCAACCCTTATTTTTATTTTTTATTTTGAGATAAGATCTTGCTCAGTCTCTAAGTTGCCCAGGCTGGGCTCGAACTTGCAATCCTCCTTCTCCAGCTGGGACCCAGGCATGCAAGATCATGTCCCCACTGAGCACGCATTTGGAGGAGTGAGGGAGTTTAACTAAGGGGTATCTAAAGGGGAGCATTTCATGTGGAGGGCAAAACTAAAGCAAAGACTCCAAAGCCAACCAGAGCCTGGTCTGTTCAAAGAATGCCGCAAAGACAGTGGCCAAAGGCAGGCAATGTTGATAAGGGAAGGAAGTTATGTGAGGGGTTAGGTTAGCCTTGAACTCTCAATCCCGCCTCAGCGTCTTGAATGCTGAGATAACAGGCGGGCACCTCTGTTCCTGACTTTCACAAGCACAGTATTGAGCAAAGCAGCTAACACAAACAAACGTACTGTGATTACATTTGTATAAAGTTCAGAAACAGTTGAAGTGAAATCCATAGTGTGAAAGTCAGAATAGCAGTCAATTATCTCTAAGAAGGAAGGGTGGCTAGTGATTTGGGAAGTATTGAAAGGGAGCTTTTGTTTTTTGAGACAGGGTCTATGTAGTTTAGGCAGGCCTTGAACTCATGGCAATCCTCCTGTCTCAGCCTCCTAATGTAGCAGAAAATACCCACCCCCAACCAGTATGCTTCAGTCTGTTAGTTGCCCAGGTAGTAGTTCCTGTTCTAGTTCCAGTCGCTCCTGTCTCAGAGACGGCTGGTCACTGAGATGCGCACTGTATAAACCAGTCCCCAGTTGAACAGCCTCGGTGCTTCCTCCTTCCAAATCCCATAAAAGCCCAGACCACAGAGATTGGGCTGAGCATTCTGGGAATGAGCCTGGTCAGTCCTGTTGAGGTAAATAAATCTGCCTCTAAATCTGGGATGTTTTGGTGTTTCTGCTTGCTGTTGCATTGAGTGCCAGGACTACAGGCATATGCTACTATGCCTGGCTTATATTTAATTTTTTTTTTTTTGTCTTTTTCAAACAGGATCTGTGCAGTTCAGGCTGGCATTGAGCTCACTTTGTAGCCCAGGCTGGCCTCAAACTTGCAACGATCCCCCTGCCTCAGCCCCCTGAGCGCTGGGATTATAGGCGTGTGCCACCACACCCAGCTATATTTAATTTTTGATATCTCAAAATATGCATTTTTTGTGGTAATGGGGTTTGAACCCAGTATCTTTGCACTGAGCCATAACCCCCCTTTTTTTATTTATTTATTTGTTGGTACCGGGAATTGAACTCAGGACCTTGCACTTTGCAGGGAGGTGCTTGTACCACTGAGCTATCTCCTAGGCCAATAACAAGATTTTGATTTTCTTTTTTTTATTTGGTACTGAGAATCGAACTGATGACCTTGCACTTGCCAGATAGGCACTTGTGCCACTGAGCTGTCTCCCCAGCCCCTCATTTTTTATTTTGAGAGAAATTCTCACTAAGGCACTAAGTTGCCCTGGCTGTGCTCAAATATGCAATCTTCTTGCTTCAGCCTCTTAGAGTGCTGGAGTTATGCCTCTGCACCACCACACCCAGTCTCAAAGTGTAGATTTTAACATTTGTTACATGGAGAACTATTAAGTAAAGTGTGTATATACTTTGAATAATTTTGTCTTATGTTTTAAAAATTTGTAATAAAATGCATACCTGTAATCCCAGCATTCTGGGAGGCTGAGGTAGGAGGACTGCAAATCTGAGCCCAGCCTGGCAGTTTAGTGACTTGGTGAGACTGTTACCAGGTTTTATTGTGCTAGAGTCTCCTCAATGTGGTTTCTAGGCTCTTTCTGTCCTGAACAAAGAGCTGGTCAAGACAAGCATAAAAATACCTAGGTGTGGTAGTGCAGGCTTGTAATCCCAGGACTGTGGAGGCTGAGGCAAGAGGGTCACCTCAAGTTTGAGGCCAGTTTGGGCTACATGGTTAGTTCAAGGACAGCCTGAACTACATAGCAAGACCCTGTTTCAAAAAACAAAATGATTCTGTCTCAACAAACAAACAGCCCCCCCTGAAAAAACCCCAAAACACAAACAAAAAAGAATGAAAACAAAATAAACATAGCTCTTCATAGTGATTTCAGGGCAACTAGAAGTAGGAAAAGAGGCACCCTGCAGGGTCCGAGTGATCACTGTGAGAACACAGTGGCCAAGAGCTCGGTGGCAGCCCTCTGGTGTATCCCTGGCTCTGCAGGCTGTTGTCAGACGTAGGCCCTAGGCCATCCTGTCAGACTCTGCTGTGCTTCCTGTGAGGAGAACTGAAGACAGCACTGTCTGGCTGGCTGCAGGTACAAGAGTTGCTACTTTTCTCCTGGATCTCCATGAGAAACTCCCTCCAGATCACACTCTCCAGGTCACATCCTCCTGCCAGCTGGCTGGCCACGCCCTGGTCTGCCTGACTCCTGCCTCAGCCTCCATGTGCTGCTGTGCCCTGGAAGGCTTATTATTTTTATCTTTTTTTCTGTTTTAACAATTTATGGGCACATTTTAGATGTGCCAGTGATCACATTCATCATAGAGAATTTGTACCTGGTCATCTGTACTTGACATATCTTGCTTCTTTTTTTTTCCTATTCCCCTCCCCTCCCTTCAAAGCCCTCTTCCCAGACGGCTATTTATTCATGTTATAGCAGTAACAACTCATAGCTGGACATAGTGCTGTAGTCACAGCTCCTCTAGAGGCTGAGGTAGAAGGATCAAGAGTTCAAGATGAGCTTTCACAACATAACAAGGCCCTGTTTCAAATAATCATAGTAATCATTCATAATAATAACAATATTAAAAAAAACAATATCACTAGGCATGGTAGCACACACCTGTAATCCCAGCACTCGGGAGGCTCAGGCAGGAGGATCGTTGTGAGTTTGCAGCAAAGTGAGCTCAAGGCCAGTCTAAGTTGCATAGTGAGACCCTGTCTCAAAAAAGACAAAAAACTGGGCTGGGGATATAGCTCAGTGGAGTAAGTGCCTGCCTTGCAAGCACAAGGTACTGAGTTCAATCCCTGGTACTGGAAAAAAAAAAAAAAGAAAAAAAAAACATTTGGGGCTGGGGATATAGCTCAATGGAATAAGCGCTTGCCTAGCAAGCGCAGGGTCCTGAGTTCGATCCCCAGTACCACAAAAAAAAAAAAAAAGACAAAAAACCAAACCAAAACAAAACCAAACAATATCACCAGCCCATTGTACTGAGAGTTTACTGTACATGGGATATTGGAGAAAGGTCTTCCTGTGGTCTTTGAGGAAGGCACCATGCCGATAGCTCAGCTGTGCTGAGGGCTGCAGAAGTACTTTGCTTTCTTCTACACCTCATGGCCATTGGGACCTGAGAGGGACCAAATACATATTTGTTGAATGTCCACAGGAGTGGGTTGTTGATGGGTACTGATTGATTGGTTGTTTCAGTGAAAGTGTCATCCAGTAAGAGGTGGTCCTTTTTTTTTTTTTTTTTTTTCTTTTGCCCTTTTGAGACAGGGTCTCACTATGCAGTTCAGACTGGCCTTGAGCTCACTTTATAGCCCAGGCTGGTCTTGAACTCACAACAGTCCTCTTGCCTCAGCCTCCTGAGTGCTGGGATTACAGGCATGCGCCACCGTGCCCGGCAAGGTGGTCATTTGAAACAGTACTTTATAGTTGATTAAATACCTTCCAGTGTTAGTCTCTGTAACTACGTTTTAGCAAAATTCCCTGTGTTCATCAGCATTAGGGCCCAATTTACACTCCTAAAATTTATTTTTAGGTCCGATATGCTCAACTAAGTTGCAGGGAAGCCAGCATGGTGGCACACATCTGTGATCTCAGCACTCAGAGCCTGAGGCAGGAGGATCTCCAGGAGTTTGAGGCCAGTAGGAGCTATCTCTTGAGTTCCAGGTCAGCCTGAAATACACATAGTGAAACCCCGTCTCAAAAAGCAAACAGACACACAAATGTTCCAGGGAGCGGAGCCAGTCATCTGCATGCCCCGCTACTGGGCAGTTCTCTGTGTGGAGATCATCATAAAGAGGGCAGGTTTGCTGGCCAGACAAACAATGATTTCCCTTCTGGAAGAAACGGAATGCAGTTTTCTATCTGATCTTTTAAATTTTTTTTTAGGTATTGCTGGATGCTGTGCTAAAACAACAGTTGCTCCTTTGGATCGAGTAAAGGTTTTATTACAAGCTCACAATCGCCATTACAAGCATTTAGGTGAGTCAGGGCGCTGAGAAGGAAGAGGAGTGGCCTGCTTGGTTTCCAGCTGTGAATTGTACCAGAAAGAGGATACAAAAGGGAATTTAAGTTTGTTGGTAAATTTTGCTAGCAATGTACCTCTTAGCAGTTTTAATCTGTTCACTTGCAAGAGTGGTTTTACATAGTATCACTTTAGGGTATTGGTATCTTTCAAGTCAGAATCTTGGGGTCACGGAAGCAAGTCCTGTTTATTGCAAGGAATGATTTAGACTCCTCACAGATACAACAGCTCAGCCTGGTACTTTAAATCCAATCAGTGACAGAGATGAGGGTTGGGAAATACAAGACTGAAGTAATTACTTCTTCAACCATGTAAACAGCCAAGGGTGGTGGTGCACACTTGTAATCCCAGCACTCTGGGAATGAAGCAGGAAGACTGCAGGTTTGAGCCCAGCTTGTGCAATTTAGTGATTTAGCAAGACAAGTAGAAAGGGTGCCAGGGATGTGGCTTAGTGTGAAGGTTCTGGGTTCAATTGCTGGCACCAAAACAAAGACATATAAGGAAAAACACAAGGTTTCTAGAAGAAAGCACTGAAGATTGAACCGAGAGCCTTCACTTTGAGCAGCATTCCTAGCCCCGATTTTTGGTTTTTTGTGGTTTTATGTGAGATAAGATCTTACTTTATAGTTCAGGATGGCCTTAAACTCACTATGTAGTCCAAGCTGGTCTCAAACTCAGTGGTCCTCCTGCCTCAGCCTCCTGAGTGCTGGGATTACAGGTGTGTGCCACCACGCCCAGCTTCTAGCCCTTATTTTTACTGTTTTAAATTTTTAAATTTGGGAGGCCAGTTTTGGAGACTGTCTTATACATAGTGCTGTATATAGTCCAGACTGACTGTGTAGCCCAGGCCACCCTCAAGCTCCCCACTGATCTTGCTGCCTCAGCCTCCTGAGTATTAGGGCTGCAGGCACATGCCACCTGGCTTTACTTTTTATTTTGTGACAGGGTCTCTGAGAGTCACTAAATTGCCCAAACTGGGATTAAATTTGTATCTCCAGCCTCAGCCTCCTAGCATGGTGGGATTATAGGTGTATGCCATCATTCTTGGCATTTTCTAGAAATCTCAATGGAAGCAGAATAAGATAGAATTAATATGCATATATATATCTATACATATAGATTAACTAATTTATTTATTGTAGTACTGGAGATTGAACCCAGAACCTTGAACTATGTACAGTTTTTTTGTTTTTCTTTTTGAGATAGGTTCTCACTATGCTCACTATGCACTTCAGGCTGGCCTTGAGCTCACTTTGTAGCCCATGCTGGTCTTGAACTCGAAATGATCCTCCTGCCTCAGCCTCCTGAGTGCTGGGATTACAGGAATGTGCCACCACACCCAGTGACTGTTTTTTTAAGATTTGGAGACAAAGTTTTGCTTTGGTGCCTAGGTTTGTTTGCTCAGGTACAAAGTTGCTCAGGTGCCTAGGTTTGTTTGACTTTGCTGTTATGCCTCAGCCTCCAGGATAGCTGGGATTATAGGTGTACCACCTTGTCAAGCTTCATACATTGCTTTTCTAATTTGAAAGGGAAATAAGTTTTTTTTTTCAGTACTAGGTTACTAGGGCCTTTTCACTGAGTCATATCTCCAATCCATTTTATTTTATTTTTTGAGACCTCGTTCCCTAAATTGCTAAGCAGTCCAAGGGTGGCTGGAATTTTGGATCCTCCTCCCTCAGCTCCCCACAGTGCTGGGATTACACGTGTGTGCCACTGTGCCCTGCTTGTTTACGTTTTTGAGAGAGTGGTGTGATCCAGGCCTCCCTTGAACTCCTGTGTAGCTCAGGATGTCTGCCTATTGCAAGTCTCCCGCCTTAGCCTCTTGAGTGCTAGGACTATAGACACATACCTCCCCACACCATTGAAAAGATTTTTATTTTGAAATTTTTTTGCAGTGTTGGGGATTGAACTCAGAGTCTTACACATGATAAGCATGTACTCTGGTTCTGTGCTACACTCTCAGCCCAGGATGGAAAAAAATTTAGAAGAAAAATAAAACAAACATGTACAGAGACCAAGAAAGAGGTTAGGTTGCAGCAAGAACTCTCGCCCCTGCAGTGGAACCATGGCTTCCAACTCTGTGCTCTGGGGCCCAGTGCTATCTGCACACTGCAGGCAAGAAGTTTAATAAAGGGAAGAGGGTGATTGTTTCTCCAACTGGATTTTTTTGTTTTTGTGTCTTTTTGAGATAGGGTCTTGCTATGTAGTTCAGGCTGGCCTTGAGCTCACTTTGTAGCCCAGGCTGGTCTCAGACTTGCAAAGATTCTCCTGCCTCAGCCTCCTGAGTGCTGGGAGTAGAGGTGTGCACCACTACGCCCAGCTTCCCAAGTGGATTTTTTTTTTTTTTGGTACCAAGAATCGAACTCTGAACTTGTGCTTGCCAGGCAGGTGCTTATGCCACTGAGCTATATCCCCAGCCCCAAACTGGATGTTTAAAATGTGATATTTCATGAACACCTGAGTGGATGTTTGTGGTATACATTAACCGTAGCTCTTTTTTTTTTTTTTTTTTTTTGTCTTTTTGAGACAGGGTCTCACTATGTAGCTCAGGCTGGCCTTGAGCTCACCTTTGTAGTCCAGGCTGGTCTCAAACTCACAATAATCCTCCTGCCTCAGCCTCCTGAGTGCTAGGATTACAGGCCTGTAGCTCATTTTTAATACTAGGAAAGTCTGTGCTTCATGTTGAAAGAAAAAAATCCAGTTATTTCTCAATCCAGCCATGAATTTTGTATCTCCACATGTCAAGAAAGAATCGGACTGCTGAGCTTATTGAAAGATTATAAAATACTGAAAGAAGGAATTGACTGTCTTTTGTTGTCTAACTTGAGGGTGACAAGAAGCTGAATACCGGTATATCGAGGTACGTTGAGACCCTTGGACATCCTCCCACAGATGCCTGGGCTGTGTTCACCTCACCTTTACCCACTCTGCGGGGGTGTGTGCCCTGGGCTGTGCTGCAAAGCTGCAAGTGGAACCCCTGGAGCAACCGCGAGCCATTAGTCCCTGATCTGGAAGGTCGTGTACTTTAAGATAGACAGGAGAGAAAATTAGTGGCTTTTAAAATTTCATTCTTAAAAATATGTTTTGGCATTTTATTCTAGATAGTCCCCTCTTTTATAAGATAGTTCTTAAAATGATTATACAAAAAAAAATGGTGATTATATGTATGTATATGTAGATGAGAAATAGAAGCCGGGTGTGGTGGCACAAGCCTATAATCCTAGCAGTCGGGAGACTGAGGCAGGAGGATCGCTGCAAGTTTGAGGTCATCCAGGGCTACAAAGTGAGTTCAAGGCCAGCCTGAACTGCAAAATGAAACCTTATCTCAAAAAGAACAAAAAAAGACAAAAGGTATTGAGAGAAGAATATATAGAAACTAGATTTTATTTTCTGAGACAGTGGAACAAATTTGGGGGGATAGGGCTGTGATATTGAAGTGAACGTATCTATGAGGAATATTTAGAAATGAGCAGGGCCGGGATACAGCTCAGCAGCACAAGTGCCTGCCGGCAAGTGCAAAGTCCTGAGTTTGATTTCCAGTACTAAAAAAAAAAAAAAAGAAAGAAATAAGCATACTGTCACAGGCTTTAAGCTAGGATCATCAAAATTTAAATTGATTCCTTATTTTATTTTTCATTGTCATTTTTGCTTAACAGAATGTAGTGACATAGGATATTTCTATTGGAAAATTCCTCAGCAAGCACACTAGCCAGGGCCAGAGATGTAGCTCAGTGGCATAAGTGCTTGCCTGGCAAGCCTGAGGTCATGAGTTTGATTTCCAGTACCAAAAAAAAAAAAGAAAGAAAAAGAAAACAACAGACACATTAGCCAAAAACAATAATGATTCAGCTTCACTCAATGAAGTGGCCATGAGCCGTCATCAGGGTGCTGCACCCTGAGTACAGAGGGTGAGATTTGTGCCCCCGCATTGTGGGAAGTTAAGCCCAGTGTCAGACAACACAGTACCAGTTACCATCAAGAGTCGTGGTTCTACTTTTATTATAGAAAAAAGTAGTTCGGGGGCTGGGGATATAGCTCAGTGGAATAAGCGCCTGCCTAGCAAGCGCAGGGTCCTGAGTTCGATCCCCAGTACCGCCAAAAAAAAAAAAGAAAAGAAAAAAGTAGTTCCATATTTTTTTAAAATAGTCCTCTCAGAAATTCAAAACACTGTTAACAGAATCTGAGTTTGCCAAGACAGTCTAGAAATGAGATTTCCCTGAAATGTTCAGAATGCTTTAGTTACAGTTCCTCTGCACAGGACCAGGCCAGCTCCAACCCACAATACCAAGGTGCACACTAGTTCACAAAGGACTTAAGAGTTCAGGCCATGGGTTGGAAACAAAGACTTCAGAGAAAATAATTTTTTTAAGCTTAAAATGTTTCTGGTTTGAAGCAGCTGGTTCATAAAATCAATCTTTTTTTGAGACAGGGTCTCACTATGCAGTTGAGGCAGGCCTTGAGCTCACTTTGTAGCCCAGGCTGGTCTTGAACTCACAGTGATCGCCCTGCCTCAGCGTCCTGAGTGCTGGTATTTTTTATTTATTTATGTATTTATTTTTGGTCTTTTTTGAGGCAGGGTCTCACTATGCAGTTCAGGCTGGCCTTGAGCTCACTTTGTAGCTCAGGCTGGTCTTGAACTCTCAATGATCCTTCTGCCTCAGCCTCCCGAATGCTGTGATTACAGGGAGTGCTGTGATTATAGGTGTGCGCCACCATGCCCTGCCCCCCCACTCTATTGACAGATTTTGCTGATTAAGCCTGAAATTCTGAGTCACTTGTGATGACTTACTTATAAAATTGCTGCGTAATTGTATGAGTAGCTGTAGTATCACGATGATTATTGAACTGTCTTTGTTTTCTCACACGCCAGCTTAGCCATCCAGATTTGATTTGATGAAACACGTTGGAAAAGCGTCTGTGAGTGTTCAGTGTACCAAAGTGTGTCACCTGCTGAGAAAGGACACCTCTTTCCTGCTCTCGCAGAAACTGCCTTTCGTGCGGTTCTTAGAAATACCTGCTATCTGGAGAGAGCCTTTGCTATGATTAGGTTTTGAGTATGTTTTCCCCTGGAGATTTCTTTTTATTTCAGTATCAGTTTAATTTTTTTTTTCTTTTGTCTTTTTGAGACAGGGTCTCACTTTGTAGTTCAGGCTGGCCTTGAGCTCACTTTGTAGCCCAGGCTGGTCTTGAGCTCGCAACGAACCTCCTGCCTCAGCCTCCCCCCCCCCGCTCCCCCACATCTAGTGCTGGGATAACAGGCGTGCGCCACCACGCCTGGCTAATTTTCAAATTGACAGATGCATACATTACATTTCCCCTTCTGTGCAACAGTCTCATACTGAGAGTAGTCCATTAATTTTTCTTTCTTTTCTTGGTCCCAGGAATCGCTTATGCTCCTGAACTATAGCCCTGGCCCTAATTTTTTTTTTTTTTTTTTTAATTTTTGAAAGTTGTACTGTTTTTCTTCTTTCAGTACCTGACATGAATGACATCAGGTATTTGGAAGGAGTAAGATCATAAACTTTTTTCATTGTCTTTCTTGTACAAAATGATGCCTTCTAATGCTTATATTTCAAGGTATTTTTTAAACCAAAATCCCTGATAGAGTAACATGTTTTCATAGAAATTCCAAATAATGTACTTAACTTTTTTGTTACTCGTGAGTCCTGTGGCATCAGATGGAGCCTGCTCGCCTCTTTGTAGGCACCTTGTGGCACCTTCTCTCCAGTTTGGAGGATAGTATGTGATTCCTTCGTGCCTCTGCTATCTTTTCAAAAGCCATTTTATAAATTTTAAAATATTTTTAATTTTAAAATATGTTTTCAAAATCATTTTAAAATATCTTTTCAAAAGCCATTTTATAAAAATCCTAGGTAGCCTATTTATATATATAATATATATAATATAAACATACTCATATGAACATATTCATATAAAAATACTCATATAAGTGTATGAGTACATATATATATATATATATGTATATATATATGTACTTTTAGAACAGACTTTTTTGTCGTTTTTACTTTATAATTCCTGTATCCCATTTTTAAGAGTAAATTCAAACTTTGACAGGATTAGGAAGTATTATTTTTCCAGAACAGCATAATAAGAAAGTTGAGATAACAGACCAGAATTCAGTGATAGAAAAAGTTAGTAATCATCTAAGGGAGATAGATTTGAAAGGGAAAAATTGTTTTGATGTAACAGACATGGATTTTTAAATAACATCAAGTTGCTGTAATTTCATATTTGATGCTATAGATAGCTCAGTATTTTATAGGACTAACATGAATCTGGCTCCATTTAAAAACTGAGTCCAGCCAGGCATGGTGGCGCTCACCTGTAATCCCCAGTGCTCAGGAGGCTGAGGCACGAGGATCGCTGTGAGTTTGAGACCAGCCTGGGCTACAAAGTGAGCCCAAGGCCAGCCTGGACTGCATAGCGAGACCCTGTCTCAAAAAGACAAAAAACAAAACAAACTGAGTCCATTTTAGGGCAAGCAGCCAAGGCAGAGACTGCACCACAGTCTCCTTGGAGTGCTCATCGCTCTGTGTAGCTAATGCATGTTTTAATATTCACCTGTTGTTCAGCAGAGGGAAGTGTGGGGCAGCCTTTTACCCTGCCAGCTATAGCACTGTGAGTGTTTTGGGCACTGGCATCTTACCAAACCCTCAAGAGAGGTAATGCTAAGGAGGAAACGCGAACTAAATTATATAGGTGAGCGCTTTTATGTCTTCTACCCCTTTCCAGGCAGGTGCTGTACCACTGAGCTATATCCCCATCCCTCAACCCCTTGCCTAGAGCCAGTACAACTGTGCCAGTTCCCAGTTCCCCAGCTTTGTATCCAGTCATCATCTCGTTCAAGGGTGGGTGGCTTCACTTGGTGATAGTGGCCAAAGCTGAATTACTTGGCATGTTTGACTTTCAACAGTAACAAAAATGGTTTTGGGTTTTGTTTTATTTCTTTTGTTGTTTTGTTGTTTTTTTGTGTTTTGTCTTTTTGAGACAGGGTCTCGTTGTTCAGACTGGCCTTGAGCTCACTTTGTAGCCCAAGCTGGTCTTGAACTCACAACAGTCCTCCTGCCTCAGCCTCCTGAGTGCTGGGATTACAGGCGTGCGCCACCGTGCACAGCTTGTGTTATTTCTTGAAAATGTATACAATGTCAAAACTTCACAATTTATATACTAGTATCTGGCTATTAGTATTTTACAGGGACCATAGTTCTTGGTCACACACACACACACACACACACACACACACACACATTTGTGACTTTTTGTAAACTAAGTGCTGTTTTCCATTTCAACATTACAATCATTTTTAGAGTTATTCTAATCACTGTGAATATCATGCTTTTCCAAATCTGTTCTGAGTCTACGTAGCGTTTGCTTTGTGAACATAGGTGCGTTGTGTAGACTCTGTATCATTACATTGTACTGAAACATTAGCTTTGCTGTTGTTTTCGTCTTTTTCTGGTTCCAGGAATCAAACTCCAGACCTTGCACTCGCCAGGCAGGCGCTTGTGCCGCTGAGCTGTCTCCCCAAGCTCTATTATCTTGTTTGATATAAGGAAAGTATGTAGTGAGTACTTTTTTGTTAGACTGATTGTTTTATCTTTTTTTTTTTTGGAACTGGGAATCGAACTCAGAACCTTGTGCTTGCCAGGCAGGTGCTGGGCCACTGAGCTATACCCCTGTCCCCTGTTTAATCTTTTTAAAGAAGGTTTAAACTTTAAAAAACAGTCTTTAAACTGACTTTGTTTCATGGCCACAATGTTGCGGTTGGAAGGGGCGGACAGGAGAACACTGGTCTTACGGGTCCTTCAATAGAAACATGAGCGTGAGGCTCAGACTTGCTTTTGTTTCTCCTTATTAAACATATTATTAATGCCTTAAAATAAACACATAGAATTGTGTATATTATGCTGGGTGTGGTAGCACACACCTGTAATCCCAGCACTCAGGGAGACTGGAGCAGGCGGAACTTGCAGATCTGCTTCAGCCTCCCTGAGTGCTGGGATTACAGGCATGCGCCACTGCACCCGGCTGTAACACTTTCTCTTATGCACTCAAACCTGTTACAAAAAGTTTAATTTTTAGATTAGGCACAAGAGGATACCAGTAAAGCCAGATGTGGTGGTACACACCTATAATGCTAGCACTGGGGGGACGGGGGCTGAGGCAGGGTTGCTGTGAGCTCAAGGCCAGCCTGGAATGTATATTGAGACCCTGTCTCAATAAAAAAAAAAAAAGAGAAGAAAAAAGACACAGATTATAACTAATAATCAAATGGAACAATTAGAAAAATTTACTGTAATGAAAATTACGTGAATTAAGTCTGTCCAGATACTGTATTATACTGTTTTAATTTTTTCAAAAATGTTTTTATGGTGCTAGGGCTCCAACCCAGGGCCTGTGCACACTAGGCATATACTCTACAACTAAGCTACATTCCTAGCCCTACAGCAAATTTTCTTTTATTTATTTATTTATTTTTTTGAGACAGGGTCTCCTTATATAGTGCAGGCTGCTCCTGAACTCAGTATGTAGCCCAGGCTGGCCTCAAACTTGTGGCAATCCTCCTGCCTCAGCCTCCCAAATTCTGGGATTACAAGTGTGCCCCCCCCCAGGCCCAGCACTTGGTTTTCTATCTTTATATATGGTGTTCTTATTTATAAGTGTTTGAGTCTATGGTATATTTTGAGTAAGTTTAACTGATGCATGGAAATTATTATTTGTGTTATTCCTCAGCAAAAGTCTACTATGAATGATGGCAGAGTAATCTTATCAGTGATTGTCCTGAAAATTTAAATTTGAATAGTTTTCTCTGTTTTAATGGTGTTTTTCTTCTAAAATCTTTTTACAAACAGGAGTATTTTCTGCACTGTGTGCTGTCCCCCGAAAGGAAGGGTACCTGGGACTGTACAAAGGAAACGGTGCCATGATGGTACGCATCTTCCCCTACGGTGCCATCCAGTTCATGGCGTTCGAGCAGTACAAAACGGTAGCTGCCTTTCTTCTCTTTATCCTTCAATGTCATACTTACTTGACCAAGAATTTTTTTCTTTGATTTTTTGTCTCTTTTGTGGGGTATGACCAACAATTTTTATTTATTTATTTACTTGGCGGTACTAGGGATTGAACTCAAGTTCTTGTATATGTGTATGCTTTGAGATAGTTAAAGTGACATTGGCTGGGTATGGTGGCTCAACCCTGTAATCCCAGCACTCAGGAGGCTGAAGCAGGAGGATCACTACGAGTTCAAATCCAGCCTGGGCTGCATAGTGAGTTCAAGGTCTCTCAAGTGCTGGGATTGTTATACTTTAAAGAATATTTTATCTTTTTTTTGTGTGTGGTGCTGGGAATGTAAGCCAGGGCCTCCTGCGTACTTGGCCCAAGGTCTACCACTGACCATTGAATGACATTCTCTGCCTACTCAAAAGGTAATTTAGAATGAAAGTAACCAGCAAAAACAGGAGCTGTATGCCAAGCTGGTTTGTCAGAATCGATGCCATCGGTGGCCAGGGTTCACTGTCTGCAGTGGCTTTTAACCCCTGCTACCTACCCCCTTCACACTTTAAGGGTAGTAGTATATAGTATGGTAATTCTAAGATAGATAACTTTAACCTAGATTGTATCTGCCAGAGTGCAGAAATTTAGGGACAGGGTGTGGTGGTGCACCCCTGCAGTCCCAGCACTCTGGAGCTGAGGCATGCAGATCGCTGGGAGTTCAGGGCCAGCCTGGGCTACATAGCGAGACCTAACCTCAAAAAGTGCAAAAGTGTAGGAAAAAGCTGTAGAAAAAATACCTCCTTCTGGTGTGGTGAGGTGTTACCCAGCTGCATGCAGCTGTGCTCATTTTATTCACTTCTGTTACTATGTTTTATTAGACCTGTATCTCTTTGAAACGCATCTTGATTATTAAGCGGAATAAGCAGCACCTAAAACGTCTCATATAATTTGGTATATTTGGTTTCCAGTTGATCACCACGAAGCTGGGAATTTCTGGTCATGTGCACAGATTGGTGGCTGGGTCCTTGGCAGGTAAGAGGGATACTGTGTTTGTTTGTTTTTTGAGACAAGTCTTGCTGTGCAGTTCAGGCTGGACTTGAACTCACCACGTAGCCCAGGCTGGCCTCCAACTCTCAGCAACCCTCCTGCTTCAGCCTTCTGAGTGCTTCAGGGGATCCTCTTGCCTCAGTGCCCTGTTTTATTTGGTTTTCATAATTGCTATATTTTAAGAGTGCCACTAACCATAGAGAATATGTATGTACTGTATGTATTTTTTTACATGCACAGATATATACATGTCAACACATTTTTTTAGTTTTTTTAGAGACAGGGTGTCATTGTGCAGTTCAGTCTGGCCTTAAACTCACTTTGTAGCCCAGGCTGGCTTTGTACTCTTGGTGATCTTCCTCCCTCAGCCTCCTGCATGCTGGGATTATAGGCGGGCACCACCACACCCGGCAACAAGTTTTTTTCTAAGCTAGGCACAGTGGTGTACTGTGGGAGGCTGAGGCAGGAAGGTCACAAGTTGAAGCCCAGCCTGGGCAATTTGGTAAGACCCTATTTCAAAATAAAAAACTAAAAAAATAGGCTGAGGCTAGGGCACAGAAAAGGCCCTGCCACTCTCCTGTCCTCTTATGGGTCTCTTTGCAGGTATGACAGCAGTTATCTGTACCTACCCTCTTGATGTGGTCAGGGTGCGCCTAGCATTCCAGGTGAAAGGGGAGCACACCTATACCGGAATTATTCATGCCTTCAAAACCATTTATGCGAAGGTATTCTATACTTACTTTTCTCATCTATTACATGTCCTTATTATTTAGGAAGATACTTGTATGATATCTCATTTTTTTATTTGCAATATTGATAATAATAATCATTATGAAAGCTCATTTTTGTGTTTCAGGAGGGGTCTCAGAAGAATGATTTTATTATATACTTTTTGTCTTTAAACATGGTCTAATTTCACTTCCAATTTTCCTTCACTCAAAAGGAAGGTGGTTTCCTTGGATTTTACAGAGGCCTGATGCCAACCATATTAGGAATGGCTCCGTATGCAGGTACGTTTCAGATCTGGCAGGATGTTATTCATGTGTTTAGATTATGGCACCATGTTTTTAAAGGCGGTGACATGAAAAGACGCTGCTAAGAAGTCCCCTCCACTTGAGAAATGACGAAGATGCCATCGTGAGCCACACGTGGCCATGTGGTGATAGCTAGAGTGTGAAGGCAGCCACCCGCACACTCGGGCAAGGGACGCACATTTCATGTTCGTGATGTCTTAGCCAGCTGTGGCCTTGTAAGCTTGTACTTATTTCAGATTATTGTTAAAGTTTCTGTTTTTATGAGCATGCTCAAGAGAAGTAAGAGTTGAACCGTGTTTTTTCTTTCATTTTAAATGGTGAAGACTTACGAGAAAATTAGAAAGCATAGAAAAGTAGAAATGTGATATCTGTTACTTTATGTTGCACTTGTTAACTAGTTTTTGAGCTTTAGGTCCCTGCAGATTTTCATGCAGTTATAAGGGAATACGGAGACATTGTGTGAACTTGTTACCTAGTTCCCCTATTGGTGGTATATCATTAAAACTGAAGTACAATACCACAATTAGGGTACTGGCATTAATACTGTGTAGTCAGGAGACAGCATAGGAGTCTGGAGCTGTGGCCGATGTCCAGCCACTTGAGCTAAACCAGGAGGATTCCAAGTTTGAGGCCGGCCTGGGCAAATTAGTAAGATCCTGTTTCAAAATAAAAAATAGAGGGCTGAGGAGGTCATGCATGGGTAAAGCGCCCCCTGTGGGTTGAGGAGGTTATGCATGGGTAGAGCGCCCCCTGTGGGCTGAGGAGGTCATGCGTGGGTAGAGCGCCCCCTGTGGGCTGAGGATGTGGCTCAGTAGTAGTGTTTGTCCTGCAGGCTGGAGGCCTTGGGTCCCAAACTCATCACTTTGCTTTTTGGCACTGCTAGGGATTAAACCCCAGGGTGCTGAACCACTGGGCTGCATCCTCGGCCTTTTTTAATGGAGTTAAGTACTGGGGGTTGAACACAGGCCTTCCCTCTGAGCTACCTCGCCAGTCCTGTTTGTATTTTCTTCTGAAACAGGGTCTCACTAAGTCACTGTGTTGCCCAGTCTGTGCTGGAACTTGTGACCCTCCTGCCCCAGCCTCCCAGAGTGCTGGAATTTCAGGCCTGTGCCACCATGCTCAGCTCCAGGGCTGGCACTTAAAAAAAAAAACACAAAAAATAAAAATTCCCATTGGTATTACTTATTTTGTTTTGTTTTTCTTGGGGGTGCTGCTGGGGATTGAACCCAGGACCCGGTGCATGCTAGACAAGCACTGTTCTACTGAGCTACCTTTCTAGCCTGGTATTAGCTGCTTTTTAGTTTTTGTGACTTTTGTTGGGCAGATGAAGTAACTTCTTTTTCTTGGTGTGGTGTTAAGGATCAAACCCAGAGCCTCTGATGTCACAGGCAAATGCTTTACCGCTGAGTTACCCAAAAGTAACTTACGAAGTTTTGTCTGTGTGTCCCTGGTGAGCAGTGAGGTTGAGCATCTTCTATGTACTTATTCAGCAGCTCCATTTTCTTCTCTGTGAAGTCCTTGTTCGTGTGTTTGGCCTACTTCCCAGTGAGTTTTCTTGTCATATGCTACAGATACTTGTTGGTAGCTTAGCGTTTGCTGGTTGATTTGTTGGTTGGTATGTTTGTTTGAGACAGGGTCTTGCTATGTATTCCAGGACGGTTTTGAATACAGAAGTAACCCAGGCTAGCCTTGAGCCCTAGGCAGTCTTTCTGCCTCAGCCTCCTGTGTGCAGGGTTTACAGGCCTGCACCACCACGCACAGCTGGCTTATTTATTTTTTTATACTGTTGTTCTAGTTGTTGATGTTGCTGTTTTGCCTTGCGGGGGTGGGGTGGGGGGGATTGAACCCAGATCCTTACCCTTGCTAGGCAGTTGTGTTACCCCTGACCATGTCCTGAGCCACTTTCATAGGGCATTTCAGTGAACAGAAATTCTGAGAGTGTTTTGTTCTGATGGTAAACAGCTCTGTGCAGACGGAATTTGCATGTTAGGAACATGCGCCCTTTTATTTGGCTTAGTGTATTGCGATGCTTACACAATGGCTCTCCCCTGAGGGAACCTTGCGCAGTCCCGCGTCTGCGATGTTTTTCCACCTTTGGGTGGCTTTGAGTGGCGCTCACAGGAATTTTCTCTGGAGCTGTGTTTTCGTGTCTCTTGGGCATCTCTCTGTCACGGGCGGAGGAGCTGCCAGACCTGTTCCCAGCTGCTGTGGCATCTGACGTGAGTCCCGCCGGAGCGCTCCTTATCGCCAACCCGCTCACACAGCACCTGTTGGGCCCGAAAAGGCATCGCATTGTGGTTTTGAGCCTTGATCCCTTGTTCATTGCTGAGTTCTACTTCACTGCATGGGCACAGCACAATATATTTGTCTCTCTTAGTGATGGATGTACAGTTTCCAAATTAGATGAAAATCTCCACGGACACACGTTTTTTAAATATGTTTTGGGCAAATACTTAAGCGTCGGTGATATAGCTCAGTGGCGGGTGCCTGTGTGGTAAGTGCAGGGTCCTGAGTTTGATTCCCAGTACCAAAAAAAAAGGGTAGACTTGCTGGGTTGTGGAATAGGTATATGTTTAAGTTTACAGGAAGCTGTTCAAATGGTGCTATTTGCCTGTGGTGCATGAGAAACATAGCTGTTCCACGCTTCTCCAGTGTTCGCTCTTACTGTTCCTTTTTTTTTTCCTTTGGTGAGATGGTCCTGGGGGTTGAATCCAGGACCTTTGTCCTTCATCTCCAATCCTTTTCTATTTTTATTTTTATTTTGAGACAGGGTCTTCTCACTAATTTTCCCAGTTGTCCAAACTGGGGTCAAACTTGTGATCCTCTTGCCTCAGCCTCCTGAGCGCTGGGATTATAGGCATGCACCACCATGGTCAGCTATTAAGTTTTTAACTTGTTCTTGTGGTTTATAAATTTAAGTTTTAATGCCATTGAATTTATCAATACATTCTTTTATATATAGTGCTTTATTTTTGGTCTTTTTGAGTCAGGGTCTCACTATGCAGTTCAGGCTCGCCTTGAGCTCATTTTGTAGCCCTGGCTGGCCTCAAGCATGAAACAGTCCTCCAGAGGGCCTTTTCTTTTTTCTTTTTTTTGAGGCAGGGTCTTACTCTGTAGTTCAGGCTTGAGCTCACTTTTGTAGCCCAGGCTGGTTTTGAACTCACAGTGATCCTCCTGTCTCAGCCTCTGGAGCGCATGCCTGGGAGGCATGCACCACCACGCCTGGCCTCTTGTTTTGTTTTTTTGACCCAGTGTCTCACTATATGTCAGGCTGGCCTTGAACTCAACTGAGTACAACACGCTAGCCTCAGATTCACGAGTCTGCCTGCCTTAGCCTCCTGCACGCTGGGGTTATAGGCATAAGCTTTTGGGACAGGGTCTTATTAAGTCCATAGTTGCCCAGGGTGGGCTTGAACTTGGTGTTCTGCCTTGTGGGTGTGTGCCACTGTGCCTGGCTCCTTTTTATTTTTTACTTTGAAACACAGTCTTGCTAAGTTGCCTGGGTGGCCTTGAGCTGGTGACCACCCTGCCTCAGCCTCCAGAGTTGCTGGGATGCAGGTGTGCACCACAGCCCTTGCTCTTGGCACTTCTTCCCGGAGTTGTGCATCTCACTGCTTTCCAGCCTTTGTGCATTTCCTATTACAAGCATTTTTTCTAAATTCTGTTTCAGCTGCATTGTCAGTTTGTTACTTTATTTTTATTTAATACTTAGAAAGTTTCAAATGTTCAGAAGTGGAGACAATAACAAGTGAACCACCAGCTGATCACTTGCCTTCAAGGGTGGCCAGTTTAGCACACTGTTCACCTGTTCTCTCAGTTACACTCCCCGCCCTCATCCCCCCAACCCGTGTGTGTGTGTGTGTGTGTGTGTGTGTGTGTGTGTGTGTGTTTGTTGGTTTTTTGTTGTTGTTGTTGTTGTTTGTTTTTGAGACAGGGTCTCACTACGCAGTCCAGGCTGGCCTTGAGCTCACTTTGTATCCCAGGCTGGTCTCAAACTAGCAATGGTCCTAATGCCTCAGCTTCCCAAGTGTTGGGATTACAGGCGTGCACCACCACGCCCGGCCACCAAATTATTTTAAATGAAAACAAAATTCACTTTATTTTTTCATTCATAATATTTTAGTATTTAGTTGTCTTTTTTTTTTTTTTTTTTTACAAAAACACATCATACCAGTATAAAACTTTCTTTTTTGGTACTGGGAATTGAACTCAGGACCTTGTGCTTGTCAGGCAGGTGTTATGCTGCTGAGCTACATCCCCAGCCCTAGCTGCCTTTCTTTTTTTTTTGAGAAAGAGTCCCGCTATGCAGTTCAGGCTGGCCTTGAGCTCAGTTTGTAGCTCAGGCTGGCCTCAAACTCTTAGCAGTCCTCCTGCCTCAGCCTCCTGAGTGCTAGGATTACAAGTATGAGCCACCACGCCCGGCTGCTAGCTGCCTTTTTTTTTTTTTTTTTTTTTGGTGTTGGGGATTGAACTCATGACTTCAGGCTTGCTAAGCAAGTGCTTATGCCACTTAGCTATATCCCCGGCCTAGCTGCCTATTTTTAAAAGCTCATTTTGATAAGTATTTTAATTTCCACTTATTCTGCTTAATATTTATTGTGGTTATTGATACATTTGGGTTGATTTCTGTACCTTCATATTTGATTCTATTTGCTGATTTTGTTTCTTTTTTCACTATTTTCTTATTTTTCTGCATCCTCTTCTATCTCTTCTTCCTCTTCTTTGTTTTCTTCTCTTCCTTCTCTTCTTCTTCTTCCTTCTCCTTCTCCTTCTCCTTCTTCTTTCCATTTTTCTCCTACTTCTTTTTTTTTTTTTTTGAGACAAGGTCTCACTATGCAGTTGAGGCTGTCCTGGAGCTCACTTGGTAACCCAGGCTGGTTTTGAGCTTGCAAGGATCCTCCTGACCCAGCCTCTAGAGTGCTGGGGTTCTAGGTGTGTGCCACCACACCTGGCTACAGCCTTTGTACTGAACTACATTCCTAGCACTTTGTAAATTTTGAGACAAGGTCTCACTAAGTTGCTCATACTGGGTTTGAATTACAATTCTTCTGCCTCAGCCTCCTAGTCTGTGGGGATTACAGGTATATGAACCTTGCCAGGATGCTGGGCAGTTTTAGATGAGGAGCTCATTGTTACTGGTCGCTGAGTACTCAGAGGTCTAACCCGGGACGGCTTCCTTCCAGAGAATATTCATTCAGCTTTGGCTCCAGGTTTCTGCTGAGAATTAGACTCTCTCCAGGAGTTATAGATTCTAAGTCCAGAGCCTAACAGCAGGTTCTATGTCCAGGGCTTGTTCCCCTGGCAGAGTGGCCTCCCTTGTCTCTGGCCGTGTCGGGTGGGGTAGGGATGCTGTAGTGATTCTTGTTTGTTTTGTTTTTGAGACATTGGTTTTGGTTTATATAGCCCAAACTGGCTTCCAAATCACCTGGGATTACAGGTGTGCGTTCCCACGCCTGGCTTGTGTGTAAGACCAGTAATGGATGTGGTTGTTCTGTGAGGACAGTTTCTGAAAATACTCAGATGGCTGTTAGGCTGGAATCAGAACCTTTTTAGTTTTTGCCTATTTCCTTCATGTCAGTGTTTTAGTTTTGTTCATAGTTCTCTCTGCCCCCACCTCTTTTATTTGAGACCAGGTCTCATGTAGTTCAGGTTGGCCTCAAACTCATGGTGACCCTCCTGCTTCAGCCTTCCAACTGCTGGGATTACAAGCATTCACCATCAAGCATGGCTTCCCCCACCCCGTTTTGTAGAGGGCATCTAAATTCCCCGTGCTGGCCTTGAATGTATAATCATGAGCCGGGCATGGTGGCTCACATCTGTATTTATTATAAAGAAGAAATGCAAGCTAGGAGATGCTGTGTGTCTGTAATGTCTGTAATGAATGCTCTGAGAGGCTGAGTCAGAAGGATCACAGGTTTAAGACCAGCTTGGGCAACTTAGTGAGAATCTGTCTCAAAGTAGAAAAGTAAAAGAAAATGCCTATATCCTGGGCTAAGCCGAATATTTACTGGTACTTGCTTGTTTTTGTTTTTCTTTTGGTGGTACTAGGGATGGAACCTGGGGCCTTCTCACTGAACTACATCCCTAGCCCTTTTATAATTTTTTAAAATTATAATTTTTAAACATTTTGAGACAGGGTCTCAGTAAGTCAATAAGTTGTCCAGGCTGGGCTCAAATTTACTATACTACTGCCTCAGCCTCCCAGAGTGCTGTGCTGGGATTAGGTTTGTGCCACCAAGTATGGTTTGAATTCTTCTTTTTTTTTCTTTTTGAGACAGGGTCTCACTATGCAGTTCGGACTGGCTTTGAGCTCACTTTGTAACCCAGGCTGGTCTCAAATTGGCAGTGATATTCCTGCCTCACCCTCCTGAGTGCTGGAATTACAGTCATGCACCACCACACCTGACCTTTATTTTTTTTAAAGGAGAAAAGAAGCTGGGCATGGTGTCAAATGTCTGTAATCCTGGCACTTGGGAGGCTAAGGCAGAAGGATCGTTACCAGTTTGAGGCCAGCCTGAACTGCATAGTGAGACCCTGTCTCAAAAAAATAAATAGGAAGGAAGGAATGGAGGGAGGGAGGGAAGGAAGAAGAGAAGGGAGGAAAGGAGGGAAGAAGGGAGGGAGAGAGGGAAGAAGGAAGGAAGGAAGGAAGGAAGGAAGGAAGGAAGGAAGGAAGGAAGGAAGGAAGGAAGGAAAAGAAAGAAAGAAAGAAAGAAAGAAAGAAAGAAAGAAAGAAAGAAAGAGAGAAAGAAAGAGAAAGAAGAAAGAGAAAAGAACAAAAACAGAACACAAAAAACAATAAAAATGATACAGAATTTCAAAAAATAGGAAATTAACAATGGTTGTACCACATATTGTTATCTCCACAGTCTTCTTTTTTTAAATTCATGACTTTATTCTATTTAGAAATCATGTAACTATTTTGCAAGCACCAACTGCTTTTTAGGCACTAGAGTCTGAGTCTCATGAGCCAATGTAAACATTCCTCTCATGGTCACTCTTCTTTGAAGACAAAATTAGACACTTGAGTTAAAATCAAAATGCTTTGTCATCTGAATGTTTTGCTTTATATTATCACTGTTGTTGTAAATATAAGTTCTCATATTTACTCATGGTTATTAGTCATGAATTTAACTTTCTTTTATGGGAAACTATTGAATTCTACTCATCTATAAGGCAGCCTCAGCCGGGCGCAGTGGCACACACCTATACTCCCAGCACTCGGGAGCCTGAGGCAGGAGGGTTGCCACCAGTTTGATGCCAGGCTGGGCTACACAGTGAGTTCAGGACCAGCCTGAACTACATAGTGAGACCCTGTTTCAAAAGACAAAGAACAAACAAACAGAAAAGCAGCCTCCCTTCAATGTGCAACATACTAGTGTGTGAAAAACAGAGCTTACATTTCTTGTGGTGTCAGTTTGTCGACATTAGTGTTTATAAACATGAAATAATTGTATTTGACATTAAACCAAGCAGCCAGAGTTAGGAAGTGGGGAGTTAGTCCCCAGGGCCCTTGGTATGTTATGTCAGCGGCATCTCTCACAGCTCATGTTCTATTCAGCATCATGGTGAATTTATATTTTGTTTTTCAGGTGTTTCATTTTTTACTTTTGGTACCCTAAAGAGTGTTGGGCTTTCCCACGCCCCCACCCTTCTTGGCAGACCTTCATCAGACAACCCTAATGTGTTAGTTTTGAAAACTCACATAAATTTACTCTGTGGTGGTGTTGCTGGAGCAATAGCACAGACAATATCGTAAGTTCCATCAACTTTTCAATCAAACTGTAGTTATCCAATCCTGATCTTGCATTGCTTGCTCATTTTACTTTTTGCTAATGTATTCAAAAATGCGATCCTTGCAAGAATGAATACTAACTTTTTCTAAGTATTAATCCTTTTTTGCCTTCACTTTAAGCACATTATAAATAATTATTTGCCACATTGATCAAATTAACTTGAATCCACCCAATTTGCTATGAATACCTTTAAAGGAAAGAGCTGGGCATGGTGGTACAGGCCTGTAATCCGAGCACTTGGGAGGCTGAGGCAGGAGGATGGTTGCGAGTTCAAGACCAGCCTGGGCTACATAGTGAGTTCAAGGCCAGGATGAACTACATAGTGAGATTCTATCTCAAATAACCAAAAAAAAAAAAAAAAAAAAAAAAAAATTACTATATTTTCTTATGAATTTGCATGGTTTCCAAAGTTTGAATCATTTTTTTTTTGTGTGTGTATAAGGAGATGCAACATTTCTTACATTAGATCTTAGAGGCTTACTTTGACCAGATAGTATAGTAGGCATTGGAGAAGTCATTGAAGAAATAAATAAAGCTGGTGTTTTTATTAAGACAGCAGCAGAATCACCCTACGCTCTAACTGGGTTTAGGGATAATATGCATATTGGGAACAAGGATAAAGGAATCACTCTCATTGGAAAGAAAGGTGGCTTTAAAGAATTGCTGAAGCCTAGGCCAAGAGAGATCAAGTAAAATGAGATGGAAAGGAATAATAAATAGAAACTTTTCAGAAATAGAAAATTTTTGTGACTCAGAAAAATTATCCTGAAAAACAGGAAGGCAAGGAATTAGTAGTATCACAGAGAACTACAAAAACATTATCCATGTAATCCCAGCTATAGGGGACATTAAGGTAGGAGGATTATAAATTCCAGGCCACTCTGGGCAGTTTAACAAAGCCTGTCTTAAAACCAAAAATAAAAAGGTATGGGGACATAGAGACCTCAGGTTCAATGTCCAGTAGGAGGATGAAAGTACACAGTGGAGAAAGAGTGATGTGTTCACTGGGTTCCACAGCTTGGGTGACACCTGCAAAGGAGATTCAGTGCGTTTGTGTGGGGGACCAGATTGTTGTAGATTCAAAGTGAAGAAGAAAAGGTGTTTAGTTTACTTTAGAAACGTACCTGTGGATCTTGTTCCTCTGCCTTTGGCTGTTCTGATTCTCCTCTGCGCTTCATTGCCACCCTTTCTTTAGTATTAAAGAACTTAGACTCTTAAAACCTGCCCCTCTTTGTTTCTGAGACAGGGTCTTGTTATGTAGTCAGACTGCCCTTCGACTCATTAAGGAGCCCCGGTTGTCCTTAAACTGAGAGCATACTCCTGACTCAGCTTCCCAAGTTCTGGAATTATAGGTGTGGCCCACCACGTAGGTTTAAGTATCTAACTTTGAATATTAGTAAACTGCTGTGTTACCTAATGGTAGTTTGTGTCCAAGGAAGTCTCATCTGTGTTTCTGGAGTCTCAGTGATCTCTTGTTTCTAATTAAGAAATCAGATGAAGATGTGCCCCCCAAATTGCCGCCTCTGAGTTCTCACTGCTTACACTGTATCCCCACCTTTGTGTCCAAGTGAGCACCCTGCTGGCTTTCAGTTCTTGTGCCACCGTGACAGCGTCTCCTCAGCTGTCTCCCTGGCTCATAGCCTCCTCTTCCTCCGAGCCAGACTTGCGTCTTCTACCGTCTAAATCAGGGTCTATAACACCTTGTCTTGTCGGCATGGTTTTGGTACATGTACAGAAAACCATGTCTGTGTACACCGCCCTCCCGACACCCCATTCCATCTACCAAGCGTCAGCGAAAACCCATGTTTCCATTCAGGGCTGGGGTGCAGGCTGGAGCTCCTGAGTCTGTGGTCAGCACTGTTAAAGCAAAACCCAAATATTACCTTCTAGTCTGCTTATTTAAAAAAAAAAATTATTATTATTTTTGTTTGTATGTATGCGGTGCTGGGCATCGAACCCAGGGGCTTGTGCGTGCAAGTCAAGAGCTCTACTGCCAAGACACATCCCCAGCCCTAGTCTGCTTCTAATTAGTATCATCTTTCTTCTTTTTTTTTTGGCCTTTTTGAGACAGTGTCTTGCTATGCAGTTCAGGCTGGCCTTGAGCTCACTTTGTACCCCAGGCTGGTCTTAAATTTGCAACAGTCCTCCTGCCTCAGCCTCTCCAGTGCTGGGATTACAGGCGTGTACCACCACACCCACAGTTCTAGAAGCTTTGTCTGCTCTAGAACTGTCTTATGCTCTCAACCTTCCCATTTATTTTTTAATAGTAATTTTTTTGTTTTTGTACCGGGAATTGAACTCCCCCCTTGCTCTTACCAGGCAGGTGCTGTGCCACTGAACTGTATCCCTGACCTTTAATAGTAAATTTAAATGTATAATTACTTTCATTATACGTCATTCTTACCTATATTAGACACCATGGAGAGCTTCATAGGTGATGGGGGCAGCTTTCTAACACCGCAACGCACGTTCATTCAGTGGTGAAGCGGAGGTGTGCCCTTGAAATGTAATTCGCTGTACATTAGTTCTAGCTCTTAAAGAGTATTTTGTGTTATTCTGCTGTAATCAAGAGGACATGCTGCCCTGGCAGTAGTTCCCAGCTGGACTCTCAGTAGTGCCTAGTGGACACTTGCTCATGTCTGCAGACATGTTCATTGCCGAGGCTGAGGCTGCTGCTTTAGTGGGCAGAAGCCAAGGATGCACAGAAAACATTTTTTTTTTATAATTCAATTTTTAATAATGATTATGGCACTTAAACACCCTAAAAATGCACAGACAGCCCTCAGCAGCAAAGGGCGATCCAACGTCAGCAGCAGCGAACAGGAGTGCTGTAAATGACTGGGAGGGGGCGCGCTGCCAGCGCATGGCCAGCCTGGGCTAGGTGTTCTGCGGTAGGCTGGACAACACAGGACAAAAAAGTGGAGAAGCCCTGATAAAAAGCACTGTTTCTTTCTTCAAGAATTGGCATTTAATTTGTCCTTAGAGAGTGCACAGATCTTGATACTGTGATGGAACAGAAGACTCCTCTGAGAAAGGAAGGAGACTCTGTATTGATTTTCATTGATTTTATTTGTTTTGGCTTTTGAGACAGAGTTGTGCTGTATAGTTCAGGTGGCCTTAAACTTACGGCAGTCTTCTTCCTTCAGCTTCCTGAGTTCTGGGGTTATAGGCATGCTCCCCTGTACCTGGCTGGCTCATTGATTTTTTTCATGTGCTTCTATCCTGGTTCCTCGATTAGACAAAACAGTAAGAGCATAGGAGTGTATTGATGTTTCCTGGTGTACATGAGACTTTACACTCAGTGGTGGTTGAATGGAGAATAAAACATTATTTTTAAATCTTTGTGCCTTTTTCTCTTGTAGCTACCCATTTGATGTAACGCGTCGGCGAATGCAATTAGGAACTGTCCTACCAGAATTTGATAAGTGCCTGTAAGTTCTCCATATGTCACTGGTCATTTTCTTTGGGAAATGTAATTTTTTTTTTTTTTTTTTTTTTTTTTTGTCTTTTGAGACAGGGTCTTGCTGTGTAGTTAAGGCAGGCCTTGAGCTCACTCTGTGGCCTAGGCTGGCCTTGAACTCGCAGTGATCCTCCTGCCTCAAGGGAAATATATTATGGTCACCACGAAGATAGGACTTTGGTCTCAGCAGTAGCTTTTACCTTCCACATTCTCTCCCGTTGTACTGTGCTAACCTTAGAAGGCTTCTCACAGGTCCCAGTTCTTACCCAAACTTCTGTATTGTAGCACGGTGCAGTAGTTCACACTATAATCCCAGCACTTAGACTCAATTTTATCCAAAAGGCCAAGAAGTGATAATAATCCCAGCACTTAGGAGACTTAGGCAGGAGGATCAAGGCAAGTTCAAGATCTAGGCCAGCCTGGGATACATAGTAGTTTAAAGCCAGCCTGAACTATATTGTAAAACTCCATGTCAAAATAAGAGCAGCTCTGTTAAGTAGAAATATAAGTGAGCTTGCGGGGCGTGGTGGCACATGCCTGCAATCCCAGCACTCACTCAGGAGGCTGAGGCAGGAGGATTGCTATGAGTTTGCGGCCAGCCTGAATTATAGAGCAAGACCCTGTCTCAAAAATAAATAAAATAGAAATAAAAAATTGGAGATGTATAAGTGAACTACATGTGTAATTTAAAGCTTTTTGGACCTGCTGGATATGGTAGTGAACCTGTAATCCCAACACTTGGGAGGCCAAGGCAGGAGGACCACCTCAACTTTGAGGCCAGCCTGGGTTACATGATGAGTTCAAGGCCAACCTGGATTATGCAGTGAAACCCTGTGTCACCAAAAAAAAAGAAAAAAAAAATTCTGGGCCAGGCACGGTAGCACACACCTATAATCCCAATACTCCGGAGGCTGAGGTAGGAAGATGGCTGTGAGTTTGAAGCCAGCCCGGGTACATAGTGAGATCCTGTTTCAAAAAGCACAAAATGTAAGAAAAAATAAGATTTTCTGATAGCCACATTTATACAAGGTATAGTTCAGGTTGGCCTCAGACTCTTGGCAGTCCTCCTGCCTCAGCCTCTGGAGTGCTGGGATCACAGGTATGTGCCACTGTGCCTGGCCAAAATTTTACTTTTTGTTAGTCCATGCTTACAGTACATAATGACTACATTCATCTGGGGTTAGCTCCTTTTAAAAATGTTTTCTTAAAAATAAAATGTTATTTTAAAATGCTGAGCTCATTGCTTTGGAATGGCATGAAGTGTCCCCCTGACCCGCTGTCTTTCAGTACCATGCGGGAGACTATGAAGTATGTGTATGGGCACCATGGCATCCGCAAGGGGCTGTACCGGGGTTTGTCTCTGAATTACATCCGCTGCGTCCCTTCTCAAGCCGTGGCTTTTACAACGTATGAACTCATGAAGCAATTTTTTCACCTCAACTAAAAGAAATTGTTGCTTGGGGTTTCTTGTCCTTTATAAACTCTGGAAGGAAATATGACATGCAGGAGAGGCATTACTTGAAGGGGTTATTTACCCTCGCACAGCAACCACTGCTCTTTTAATACTTGATTTTTTAAAAGTCAGAAATCAAAAGTGTTTAACTGACTGACTAAGATCGTTACATCTTAGAACACTGAAAGAACCCTCAGCTGATGCTGGCTAGTCAGTTAGGGTGTTTGGAACTGGTTAAAAGTATGATTGGGAAGTGCAGTGTGTGCAGCTTCATAGTGGGGCTCACAAGATTGCCATTAGCTTCATTACACGTTCCAAGCTTTTCACTGTAATCATGATTTTTTCCTTTCTTTCTTTTTGTGTGCTGGGGACCAAATCCAGGGCGTAGAACATGCTAAGCATGCACTCTACCACTGAGCTACACCCTAAGCCTGTAATCATGATTTTGTAAAAACTCTGACTTCGTTTATTGTTAAAATATGCAGGCTTGGCTGAATTGCAGTAGAATGATGATAACAGAATTTTTAAGTTCTATCATTTCTCTTATAATTCTTCTTGACTGGCTAAAAGGAGAAATGCTTTTCCTTCATTTTTAAGTAAAAAAACTGTGTTTAAAATGTTGTATTAATAAATTAAATATCAGGTTTGGGGCAAATGTTATGACCAGGTACTATGAGTGATTTACATCTATTTTTAAAAGTCACTGTATTTCTCACAGGCCGTACAGAGAATCTTTGTTCTTAAAAACAGAGAAGCACCACAGTTATGTTTTGTTGGATGTTTTGGTGTTTACTAGTGAACCGAAAGTGAGCCATGAAATAGCCATTAACAGATGTGACCATCAAAGGGTGTTTCTAAGGATGTTTATGTCATGATATGTCAACTAGTTCTCCCATGTAAAATCATTTTAGTGCCATATAAACTTATGAAGAAACATAAAATATGATTTGATTGCTATCCTTTATATTAAGAAAATTATTTAAAGTGTAAGAATTCCACTTACTGTGTTTAGAGCACTTTTATGGTTTACTGTAAGCATGACAGAAATAGGAAAAGAACAGCTCGAGTTCCATATTTAAAAATAGTGACATGTAGAACTGATGTGATCTTGAAGATACCAGAAAACTAAGTTGAAAGTATTATTTCTGCATCCATTTTTCTTGTGCATAAAAGCTGTCTTGTCATACCTATGTAGAAATTTGATGAACTGGCTTCATTTTCAAAGTCTTTATTTTAAAAATAAATATGTATCTTTGTATGATTTTTTAAAGTGTATTAGAAGGTAGAAATACATGTGTTTCTAAAACTATTTTGTATGTTTTCATTTCTGTCTACACTGTGGCTTAACTATGGTCATTAAATCTTAAAATAATTAAAATTATAAAATAAGTATCTTAGTTATATTATCAATAAAAGGGAATGGCAAATATTTTTAAATAAAAATTTGCATTCTATGTCTGTTAATATATGCAGGATATTAAAGATAAAATTTATCCTTATTTTGACAGTTTATTAATTATCAAAGTATAAATGCAAAACATTTAAATAATAATAAAATAATGACAGTATTTGTATCTGCTTTATTTCACACAGGTAAGTCAAAGTATATTTTGTGCTAGGGGTTGTGGTGTCCATTGGTTGTGATTCCTGCTATTTGGGAGGCAGAGGCAGGAGACTCATAGGTTGAGGGCCAAACCAGGCAACTTGATGAGAACCATGTCAAAATAAAAGTAAAAAAGGGGCAGGGATGAATCTTAAACTAAATCTTAGTTACTTTTCCCTGTTGCTGAGACAGAATACCTGACACCCAAAGTGAAAGGAGGAAAGGTTTATTGTAGCTCATAGTTCATAGAGGTTTCACTTCATAGTTGACTGGCTCCTAGGCAGGGTGGTGTGGCAGAATATAGCAAAGCAATGAAGAAGCAAAGCAGCAAGCTGCACGTGACCCTCTGTCCCTTGTGTTTTACCTGGGGCTCCCCTCCCTTCACCCTAGCACTGCACTGTGAATCAGTCCCAGCATCACACCCTTGACCCCAGCACTACGCACCCACGATCCCACCACCTGTGACCACATGAGACTTTGGGGGACATTCAGACACAAGCCAGAACAGTGAATGATAGTTTTACATATTATATTACATATATATATATATATATATATATATATATATATATATATATATATATATAACATCTTGCTCCAGCATGGTGGCACAGGCCTGTAATCTCTGAGAGGCTGAGTCAGAGGGATCCTAAATTCAGGCCCATTAGTGATACAGCAAGACCAGGTCTCAAAAAAATAAAAATAGGACTGGGGATGAAGCTCAGTGTAAAAGCCCTGGGTTCAATTCCCAATACTTAAAAAAATCTTGCTCCCTACTCCACCAGGCTGCGGAACACTACTTGTCGTACTGTGTACACCAGGAATTACATTAGAATTACGGGCAACTTGGACCATTAACTGTATGTATTGTCTGGTTTAGGTCCTCAGTAGCACGCAACAATAGGTATTTCTTTGATGCGTACTTTGTGGTAACTAACTCATTTACCTATATTTCCTGGGTGTGTCGTGTGTACTTTTAAGATGACGTAAAGTATAAAAATACAGCCCGAGAGATATGGTGGTGCACGCATATATCCCAGCACTTGGGAGGCTGAGGCAGGATAATTGTTTTGAGCTCAAGGCCAGCCTGAACTGCGTAGTAAGACCCTGTCTCAAAAAGACAAAAAAAAGCAGCCATCTGAGCGTGGTGGTGCATGCCTGTAATCCCAGCACTCAAGAGGCTGAGGCAGGAGAATTGTTGTGAGTTCAAGGCCAGCCTGGGCTACATAGTGAGCTCAAGGCCGGCCTGAACTGCGTAGTAAGACCCTGTCTCAAAAAGACAAAAAAAAAGCAGCCATCTGAGCATGGTGGTGCATGCCTGTAATCCCAGCACTCAAGAGGCTGAGGCAGGAGAATTGTTGTGAGTTCAAGGCCAGCCTGGGCTACATAGTGAGCTCAAGGCCGGCCTGAACTGCGTAGTAAGACCCTGTCTCAAAAAGACAAAAAAAAGCAGCCATCTGAGCGTGGTGGTGCATGCCTGTAATCCCAGCACT
>PVLD010005120.1:97562-116331 GCA_004027595.1 Dinomys branickii | reverse complement strand
GTTTTCTTTCTTGTCTTTGGATTTTTGGTTCTTGTGTTTTTTTTTTTTCTGTTGTTGAGAGGATCAACTGTCTGACTAAATCTGCATGTCTGTATATGGGTCCATACATCTACAATTCGAAGATATCAATGGATAAAGCAACAACAACTGTTGAGACCATATCACCTTGTCTATAGATTAGTTGTGATTGTACTATTTTCTATGATAATGGGTGTCTGTTTGTCAATAGGTTTTTGTACTTTTATGTTTCTAAAAAAAAAAAAAAAAAAACCAACAGTCAATAGCAGACTAAATACCCCAAAATTAGAAACTTTCACTTTAAAACCAGGAACAAGACAAGGATATCCATCATCACCACTCCTATTCAATATGATTCTAGAAACATTAGTCTGCATAGTTAGATGAGAGAAAAAATAAAAGCAATACAGATAGGAAAGGAAGAAGTTAAACTTGTTATTTTTGGATGACATGATACTCTATATAGAAGATCCCAAAAACACCAAAAGACTTTTAGTTCTAGTAACCAAATTTAGTAACATAGCTGGTTACAAAGTCAGTACTCTAAAATCAATAGCAACTCTGTACACAAATAACAAACTCACTGAAAGAGAAATTAGAGAAACAACCACTTTCACAATAGCATAAAAAATGAAATACTTAGGAGTCAATTTAACAAAAGACTTAAAAGATCCCTACACTGAAAACTGTAGTACTCTGAAAATGTAGATCAAAGAGGATATCAGAAAATGCAATGATAGAGTCTGCTTATAGATAAGAAGAACCAACATAATGAAAGTGATCCTACTCCCAAAATTGTTTTACAGATTTAATGCAACCTAATCAAAATACCTTTAAAGTACCTCAAAGAGCTAGAGAAAACATTCTTAAAATTCATTTGGAGCTATACAAGACCTAAAACAGCAAAAATAATTTTTCTGGGCTCCTGTGTCATGGCATGGAGTATTGTTTTCCATCCTTTAACTTTAATCTATGAATTTCTTTTTGGGTTAAATGTGTTTCTTGAGTGCAGCATATTGTTGGATCTTGTTTCTTGATCTATACTGCCGGTCTTGTTTTGATTCATGAATTGAGGCTATTTTCATTGATAGTTATAACTGATATCTATTGGCTTATCTTTTTCATGTTATTTTCCCGTCTTTCTCCTCTGTTTAATTGCTTGCCCTTCCTGGAAGCTTCTTTCTATTGGTGTTCTTGTGTTTATGGTCTTTGTTATCTCTTTCTAAGACACTATTCAGGACATTCTGAAGAGCTGGTTTGGTGGTCATGATTTTCTTTACGTTGTTGTTTGTCATGGAAGTATCTTATTTCCCCACTGACTTTGATAGTTACTTTTGCATGGTACATCAGTCTGGGTTTAGGACTGTTTTGTTTTAGGGCTTAAAATAACTCACTCCAAGCTTTACTTGATTTGAGAGTTTGTGTTGAAAAGTCTGCTGTAATTTGGATGGGCTCTCTCTTGTAGGTAATTTGTTTCTATTTTTACCTACTTTTAATATTTTGTCCTTGTGCTGAATTTTTGGAACTCTGACTATTGTATGCCTTGGTGTAGATTTATTTTGGTCATGGCCACTTGGAGTTCTGTATGCATCATTTATTTGTATGCCAGATTCTTTATTCATGTTTGGGAAGTTTTCTGCCATTATTTCTGTGAGGAGGTTTTTAATGGCTTTTGTGCTGTCTCCAGCTTTCTCATTGACTGCAATCAACCTTATGTTGTTCTTCTTTGCTTAATCTGATAGCGGTTGGATTGATTTTTTTGATGGTCTCTTACT
Organism: Dinomys branickii; assembly: GCA_004027595.1. Lineage (NCBI taxonomy): Eukaryota > Metazoa > Chordata > Mammalia > Rodentia > Dinomyidae > Dinomys > Dinomys branickii. Next base: position 114,538 of record PVLD010005120.1, on the reverse strand, counting down.
ATTTTTAAGATATCTTTCTTTTCCTGGTCAATAGTTGCAATCCTGTCTTCTAGACAGTATCTTTTGTAGATACTTGCAATGAAGTTTTTAAGCTTCTAGATTTCTGTTTGGATCAATTTCATTGATTCCATTAGCTTTCTATTTGGGGCATTCATGGTTTCTATCACTTTCCTGAGATCCTCTATTTTTTAATCTGTGTCTGTTTTAATGTCTTTGATTTTGAACACCATTTCTTTTTGCACCTTAGAGATTATTTTTTCTATAGCCCCTTCCATGTGTGTTTTTTAATTTCTGCTGCTATCATTCCAGAAAGTTCCAGTGATTGGCATCTGATTTCCTCTATTTCTTTGTGCTCTAGACTTGTCCTGGGTGGGCTGGGTGTTTAGGGTTGCATATTGCTTCTTTGTCTTGTAATTTCCTATTTTCTACTTTATTTGGTTTTTCTATTTTGATGCTTATCGATATGTTAGATTCCTTACTCTTAGTAAATATTGTATATTCTTTTGTATTGCTTTCAGAAGGATTACTATTTTTAAGAAGTTATACTACATAAAAGATACAAATAAAGAAACAAAACCCTGATCCCCTTGACTCTGTTGCCTAGTTTTCTTCCCCAAAGATATATATTTTTGCAATCTTTTGGGCACTTTTTCTCAGAAAAGGCCCAAATCCTCACTTTGTAAACATCCTCATCCTGTGCAAGAGGAGAACACAGATATGGTGTGAGTGCTACATACACACACCCTACATCCACTCACCCTACTGGGTGGTGGCCTAATTACAATATAAAAAAGAAAAGAAGTTTGTTTTTCCTACTCTGCTCTTGCTGCTTTTGCTGTCTTCTGCCACCTTGATGTATTGCCCCTGTGCCATGCCACCCTGCCTTGAATGCAGCTGATTGTGGATTGAAATCTCTAAAAACTGTGAGCTAGATAAACCTTTCCTCTCTTAATTTTGAGTGTATTTTGTCTCAGCAATGGGGAAAAGTAACTAAGAGAAAAGTAGTCTCTAAATGTCTCAAAAGTGTCACTCTCTGATTGGGTTGCTCACATATTTTAGGAAGACACAGATATTATTTGAAATATATGTTCTGCATTATTTAAACCCCCAGGTGATGGAATTGAGTGGGGGGTCCTTTTAGAAAGTGATTAAGTCAGGAGGGCTCTGCTCTGACTTGTTCGACACCTGTACGTGGGGAGAATTCCAGAACTAAGGATCAGACATGAATCTGAAGGATGAAGGCCATGGAGTTGTGTGGATTTCTATACTTTGTCTATGCAATGACAGGAATGCCTCTGTAATATTTCTAACCTAGCCATATCTCAATTTTCCACCAATGAAAAGCCATTGCTTATAACCATTATGTTAACACAGGCATCTGGCTTCTTATTAGAAGATTTACCATGCTCCACTAAAATTAAATACTCCTAGATAGTGCACTCTTGATCATAATATTGATAGTGCCTTAAATTAAAAATTAAAACCCACACTCAGAAATATCACAGTGCTTAGTAGTTTAAATTACAGATAAAATACGAAAAAATAAATTTCTTAATATCTAATTGATTTTCATTCTTGAAAAGAAGGCCCCTCAGCCCACCCTACCTCTCAGTCACTATCATATTGCTCTTCTTCCATGCAAAGACAAATTTCTCAAGGGTAAACTGTCATGGTTTCTCCACCGTTTTTCATTCCACCTTACTTTAAGCTTTGCTTTTACAGCGCTGCTGAGACAGCACTTACCAAGGTTACAATGGTGTCCATAGGCAAAGGTCCAGTGCAAATATTTTAGTTTTCCTTCTTCCTCCTTCATAGAATATTTTCTTCCTTGGCTTATATGCCACTTTAACTTCCTGTTCCCCACCTTACCTTCTGAACATTTCTTTTCAATCTCTTTTGCTGTTTCAGTCTCTTCTTCATAAATTAAAATTTAGATCACTTCATTAACTCATCATAAATTACACCTTTATGGCTTCAATTACCTTTTATATACTGATACCAAAATATATACTTACAACTTCAAACCTGAATTCAGACCTTAATACTTAACTGCATACTTAAATTTCTTTTGGAAGCCTTAAAAACTCTTTAAACTTAAATGGAATTTAAAACTGTATTCCAAACAAAGTCCTCGTTATCATTTCAGTAAATGATACTACTACCTGCCTGCCACACATATGCCAATCATTTTAGTTTGAATTCTGGAAATCATCTTTAAGACATTCTTTCCTTCAGGTCATCATCAAGCCTGGTTGACTTTGCTCCCTAATATTAATGTCACTTCAATCTGTCCATCTCTATGTATCTGCACTGCTGCCATTGTAGTCTAAGTCATCATCACCTCTAACTCATATTTAGGAGGTTGACCAGTCTTGCAAGGTAAGTCAATACGCTTTGAGTAATAGAGCAAACACTGTAATCTATCACAATTTATTTTGCTTTTTGCCTTTAGTAAGAGAATGCTGATTTTATTTGATCACCCTTTCTAATCTCTCAGAGAGGGTTATAGCTATTACACAAATCAAAATTATGTATGGACTCAAAGGAAGACTGTTTCGACAAAGAAATATCTCCACTAGAAAATGTACCTCCTTTACCTTTCTCCCCTTCACCTTTCGTGGTGCTATGGTTGATACATTGTGTCAACTTGGGATGTCTAGAGGTTTGGCTGAGTGACTCAGCAGGAAGCCAGGGTGCTTACTTTGTACACATCCTGAGCTGTAGAAGAGGAAGGTATGGAGATGTGAGTGCTGCACGCCCCCTGGTTGGGGGTCGCCTGTTTACAATGTAAGGGAGGTAGAAAGAGGCTGTTTGCCCACCATTCCTCCCTTCTGCTCTTGTGGTTTTTGCTGTGCTCTGCCACCATGAATATTTGCCCTCTGCCATGTGCCGCTCTGCCTCTGAGCTAGCCAAGTATGGACTGAAACCTCCACAAACTGTAAGCTAAATAAACCTTTCCTTCCTTCATTTTGGGTGTTGGGTATTTTGTCTCAGCAACGAGAAACAAAGTAACCAAGACACCTGGTGTCTGGAAGACAGGTGTGTGACTAATGTTCCAAAAGCATTGTTGGGATTCTGTACCAGAACTGGTAGTGATCTGAGCCCCTCCTGAATTCCAATAAGGACTGATGGTAAAGCAATTGCTTTATCTTAAGCCACTATGTTTTAGGGTGATTTTCACACATGAGACTGCTGGAACATCATCTTTTGATCATTTTGAATGGGTACATGGTATTCCAATCTCCTCTTTAGGAGACAGAAATGATGCTGTCTGTTCTGACTACCCCTGCCTCCAGAAAACTTATGTGGATTACTCATTGTCCTTCTCTTTTAGAATCTTCCATAGAGAAGGAGTCTAGTGCTGAGCACCTTCCAGAGATGCATTAATTTTAAGCTTTGGCTGCTTCCCCTCACAGTCACCTTCTTAGTCTCATTAGAGGAACACGATTTTATTCCTCTGTTGTTAAAGCTAACTGTTCCATCATTGGGCAGATTCTTTCTGATCTATTGTTAATATATAATTTTTGCTCCCTTCCTTAAGGTTTTGAGTTGATCTTTCCAGGGAAAAGATCTTTGTTTTCTCCAATCTGTGGTCATTCAAGTTGAAAGGCATGCCTTTCAGAAGCTTCAGCTCTGCTCTTTACTTACAAAAGTCAATGTAGTTAAAAAGTTAAGATGATAGATTTTATGTGTCTTTAGCCTCAGTAATTATGGTAACTGATAATAATATTAATAATGTCAACAGAGGAACTCAAAACCCAAGATTCAAAGTCATTATTCTCCATATAACAAACCTTCCTCAAAAACACTACATAGAGAAAAAATTTAATGTAGAAGCAAAATAACTTAAGTAAAACTTATCTGTTGTATTTTAAAAACAAATTAACATTGTAATTCTAATAACATGCAAAACATTAGAGTACAAATAAATACATGAAAAAATGTTCACCATCATTAGTCATTTGAGAAATGGAAATTAAAACAACATTGAGATTCCATGTCACCCCAGAGAATGGCTATCATCAAGAAATCTACCAATGACAAATGCTGGCTGGGCTGTGGAGAAAAAGGAACCCTTCTCCACTATTGGTGGGAGTATAGACTGGTGCAACCAATGTCTAGAGATTCCTCAGTAAACTAGGAATAGAGGTCCCATTCAACCCAGCTATTTACCTTTTGGGTATTTTTTCCAAAGAACTACAAACATCATACCACAGCAGTATATGTGCACCCATGTTTATAGCTGCTCAGTTTGTAATGGTTAAATCACAAAGCAACCCAAATGCCCATCAACTGAGGAGAGGATAAAAAAGATGTAGCATTTTTACATAATGAGATATTACTCAGCTATAAAGAAAGATAAACTTGAGGCTTTCATAGGTAAATGGATGCAACTAGAGTCCATACTCATAAGCAAAATAAATCAGACCCACATGTGTAAATACCATATGGTCTCACTAGTGTAAGAACCTGGAATGGTGAATAAAATCTGAAGGGCATAGTGGGTATTGTGAAAGGAAAAGAAACTGCTCAAAGGGAAGGAACAACTGGGATGAGGAAAAAGTTAAAAAGAAAGAAGGGGAAATGTGTATATTCACAAACACACACATGCATAGGGTAGCTGAGAGAGTTGTACTACTGACTTCTATTGCTTTATTGAAAGGAACAGTTAGTGTTTAATTGATCAATCTTACATGCTTATATTTGTTTAACTGCATAACCAATCTGAAGATAACAACATGTAATACAAGAACCATTGTTAATTTCCTATCACCTTGTCTGAAATTCTGTAGTGCTTCTATTTTTAGGGTGTTACTTTGTTTATGTCTGTTTGTTAATGTGTTTTGTTCTTTTATCTTTAAAATTAAAAAACATGCTAGAGTAGTCCTGGCCAACTCTCCTCACTTCATCTTGAGTTGCTCTCCTTCACTCAGCATCCTCCAGCCATCCTGGGTTCTTTTGGAGGTTTTGATATGGTGTGCTACTTCCACCCTAGGAACATATAGTTCCCTCTGCTTCTCTCACTCTTCCTGCACATCTTATTTCCTCAGAGAAATCTCCCTGACTGCCCCAGATGAGGGGAGTATTTTCCCTGTTAATGTGTCTTTAGCAATCTATATTTCTATGAAGTTACATGTTTCTATGATTCTATTTTCATTCTAATAAGGACCATTCATCACTGTATTTATGGCAGCACTATTTTAGCTCATATTTATGAAGCACTGACTACTTCAGGCCACGTGAAGTTCACTTTACATGGGTATCCTGACTTATACTTGCTTCTCCAGATGCTTGGTTGATACCATGACTACAAATATAGTGAAAGATAGAGTGCAGTAGAGGGATGTTCAGCTGTACCACCAAATAAAGTCGATTCCTGGGACAAAGAGTGATCCCAACCCTCTTTCAAAGGAGTTACTATTGGAGAGCTTCCTTGGTTTGACTATTAGAGCTGCGACATATTTTTAAGCTCTTGTTTATCACAGTAAACTGAACATCTAAAATAGTTCCTGCAATAGAGTAATTGTCCAATATTTGAAGCATGAATGAATGAGCAACAGTCTTCTACTAATGAACATGCAGCAGCCCAATCTGTAGCTCTTCCGTCTCACCTTGCCTACCACTAAAGGCGTGATCAGTGGGTCCTTAGAACACCTGGATGCCCTGACCCAAACGAAATTTCTTCAGGAATAGGCATGACCTATTTCTGATGTGGTTGAACTATGTCTCCAGTTAAGAGCTTCAGCAGCATTGCCAGCTAGCGAGCTTACAGACCCAAGGTATATAGAGGTAATATCTGCACCTGGTAAACTTCACAAATGGAGTATCATGCTGGGCTTTGCAAATGGTTCTCTAAATGCTTCAAAAGAATCAAAATGGAGTGGAGATGGGAGGAGGGTCTTGGGAGAGTAAATGGCCTACCCCATCCTTAAATTCTACCCTTGGAAAATAGCCTTAATTAGAGGCTCCTTTAAGAAGGTAATTCCTAAGTGAAATTGCAGAATTCTCTGAGTAGTCAATGGGGAGTGGGCTGGCAACAGATCTTTTTTTCACACAGTTCAAATAACTAGAGGGGCCACGTGCAAATTGTAACACTCAGGATCTTGTGTGGACTATAGCCAATTCTTCATGGATTTGATTCCATAAAAAATGGGTTCTGGCAGTTCAAGACAGTAAAATATTGCTTCCTTGTTCTTAAAGGAGATTATTTCATATACCCACTAAAAACTACCTGCATAGGTTCATGCTGAATCTCAGGGGTTACAGTTCTAATTTCATTACTCTACTGGGATAACAATAACCAACCTTGATCTCGAATAAAATGTTCAGGTTTTCTGAGATTTGCTGACCCATAATAACAATTATGTGAGATCCCAGATATTGGGTCAGAAACTGGATAAATTCCAGAAGGCAATGTGCAGGCTCCACGATCTAGGTCCTACCCTCCATGGGCACCACTGAGCTCTGCAAATGAAAGTAAGCAAGTGAAACCCACTTGATTTCGCAGGAGAAAGGGAGACACCAGCATAGGTGAAAGGTGGGAAGGTCTGAGAACAAAGATTAAGTGGCTATGAGACAAAATAAGATATTGAAGATCAGAAGAGGCACAAAGGGGGAAAGATGAATTAACACTCAGACAAAACCTCTCTGAAAAAAATGAAGAGTTAGCATAACTATAACTGGTTGCTGAAAATGTCCCTGGGACCCAGAGAAATGTCTTCCAAGTGGAGAAGCGCCATCTCAGAAGTAGAATTTGAAGATTCCTCCAAGGAGCAACAGAATCCAGTTAACTGCTATAATTCTAAGTAACAAGTCCTTAGGAAAAAGTGAGAATTCTGCTGAAGGTCAGCAGAGCTGTATGAAGAGGTGATGGAAAATCTGAACAGATTTGAGAAGAGAAGGTGAGAGAAAGCAGGAAAGGATCCTCATAGTGTGGTTTGTGGGTTTCAGGGTGGGCAAGCATTGCAGGCAGTGAGAAAGGCATTGCTTGGACTCCAAAGGGAGCTGCTCAGAAAGAGACAGAAGTGGACTCTCAGGAAAGGCATCTCAGACATGAGCCTTGGTAAAGAGGAATGAGAAAGAGCAATGGTAGCTCCAGGATGAGACCTGGGTTCAGTATCTCCAGTTGCTCTTCTACTCAGAGTTCTTCTGACGCTTTCATTGCTCTTCAAGGAAAAGTCAAGACCTCAGATCAGCTTATACCATTGGAACAGATCATCCCCTCACCTCTCTTCTTCATGCCTGCTGTGCTCCTGCTTGCACACTCCACCCCTACCCCAGTCTCCTTAGGTTCCTGCACACTCTTAGTGTACAGTATTGCTCTTTCTGGGCCCCCTTCATGGAATACTGGTCCTCAGATATGGGTAAAGCCTTTCCTTTACCTCCTGAAGCCTCCGCACAGACGTCCCCCCCCTTTTCAGCCAGGTCTTCACAGATCACCCTCAAACCTAGCCAACACTGCCAGCGACCGCTGTGTGGTAGGTCACAGTCCATGTGTCATGTCTCCCACCTTTCATGTGCTGCTTAGCTCTTCTTGCTTTGTTTCTATTCTTTATATTGGTGTCATTAGCAACCACTGTCTGAAAGTCAAAGATCACATTTTCATTCCCTTTGTATTATCTGAAATGCCTACAAGAAAGACAAGGAACAATTACTTAAAAACTAGATGAGCAAGGATTAATTGTCTGACCAACTTTGCATGTCTGTATCTGGGTTCATATATATACACTTCGAAGATATCAATAGGTAAAGCAACAACCACTATTGAGTCCATGTCACCTTGTCTGTAAATCAGTTTTGATTGTACTATTTTTATGCTAATTTGTGTCTGTTTGTTAATATGTTTTTGTGCTTTTATTTTTTTAAAAAGAAAAAAAAACTAGATGAGCAAAGGGCAGCCTGATATTTACCATTAGCCATTAAACCTAGATTTTCAGTTTTAAATAACTTCAAGTAGGACAGTAATTCTTTGGATCCTAAGTAGAATTTATTCCAAGACAAAATTCTGAACAAGAAATAAATATGCAGTTTGACACGCAGTCACCCAGTCAGTGAAAATGAGGCTGACTCTCAGGGGCACTGACAGCTGTTTCTGCAGGGAGGCTAAAGGCTCTTTACAGGTTTGGGGCAGCCCTGGGAGTAGCTGTGTGACCCTTCACAGCTTCCTAAACACTTTCATGCCATGCTCTTTCCCCTTTGAGATCTTTTCTTCAGTGCTGGAAACCCGTAGATGGTTCATAAATATTATTATGAAAAACAATAATATTTATTTGAGATCCCACAGTGATGGTAAGAAACTAAGCCCAGCTAAGAATCATAGCAGAATCTGCACTCTCCCCCAGTAAAGCAAGAGACCTTTGTGACTACACAATCACTGCACCAGGCCGTCAGTGGGGTTTTCTGGGTATTGTTCAGACAGGTAACATTCTGCCACAGCTGAAGTTTTTTAAAATAGCATGGAAGATATGATTCTTGGCTCTGAGTTGCTCTCTATCAAGAGGAAGAAGAAACTGTTCCAAAACTAACACCGTATACCACCAAATAAGTGCAACTTCATTAAACTGCTTCATTGCATCTTGCTACAAAATGATATGATAAGTAGAATAGGCAGGACTAGAAAATCTGCCTGATGGTACCCTGTAAATATGTATGATTACATGTTAGTAAAACAAATATTTAAGATGATAGAAATATTAGCTACCCTGACTTGATCATTCTATGCATATACATGCATTGTACCCCATAAATAGATACAGTTAAAATAATAATTCTTAAAAACGCTTGATCTTCAATTTGCTTTTACTTAATTAGTGTAGTTGTGAAGTTTCACATTACTACTTACAGCTATGTCATCTGGGCTTTAGTCTCATTTAGTCTCAGTTTCCCTATCTGAAAAATGGGGATCAAATAATACTATCTAAGTTACTTTCTCATCTCTGAGACACAGCACCTGGCAGCGGAAATTTAAAGGGGATTTATTCTGACTTACAATTTGTGGGAGGTTTCAGTCCATAGTATGCTGGCCCCAAGGCAGGACAGCATGGCAGAGGAGCACAGCAGTGAAACAGCTACTCATGGCATGGCCACTGGAAAGCAGAGTCAGTGAAGGAGCTTTTGAACCTTCCAGGTCACACCCACAGTGACCACCTCCTCTGACCAGGTTCGTCTCCTAACAGCACACAGCCCTAATGCCCCCACAGTACCATCACCCTCCATAGGGCCCACCTACAATGGCATGAAGGCTTCAGAGGGACATCTAACTATAAACCATCACAAGTACTAAATAAATAAAATCAGTACCAGGATTATATTTAAAAATTCACGTTCCAAATTGATCAAACCATTAAAGAGAATAAAAATAAAAACAAAACACACAAAAAAACATTAGAAATGATACTGAGTTCACGAGACAAGATAGTAGGAATTCACCAGTGGTTGTTATGTTGCATACTGTTGCTTCCAGATCAGTCTTGCATTCTTACATCTGGTGATCTAAGCAACCTCATTGAAGATAACAATATGAACATAACAGACACTGTTAATTCCCATCATTTTGTTCTAAGATCCTGTATAATTTGTATTGTTTTTGCTTTCTTTTGTCTTTGTCTATGTTTTTGGTATTTTGTTATTGTTCTTTTTTATTACTCTTTAAAATAAAAAAATTATGTTCAATGCTTAGCACAGTATGTTGGATAGAAAGCTCTCAAAATCTGTATTATTTGTCTGATTTGCATATGTTATAAATCTAACTGTACATCTTAGCTTATTTTTGTTTCTCAATTATGATTATAAAAGTATTACATAATCATGATTGAAATGTTAGTAAATACAGAAAAACATACTCAGGAAAACACATGTCACCCATAAATTTACCATCTACAGATTCTTTTAAAAATTAGCATTGGAATAAATTTCCAGTTTCTAAGGGTAGAGGCCATACTATTTCACCCATGCAAAGTTCCTGGCACCCAGTAAAAGCTCCCTGAGTGGGTATAGCTCATAGTCATGAAAATGCATGGCAATGTATGTATTTATTTATATATAAGTAAGCAGGAAACATTCTAAAGGGTATCATCGTGGCTCCTTTCTAAATGAAAAATCCCCTCAGAATCAGTGGAAGACCAAAGTGACAAGATTGGTTGTTTTGTGTGAAGTGTGCTGGTTTGTCCTCTGTGTGGGCATTCCTGTGCATCCACACTCTTCGCCTTGTACTCTTCAACTCTGTTGCACAGATAGCATGAGAACTGCGTAAACGGCAGGTTCTTGTAGTTTCTCTTTCTCCAGGTTTTCCTTATCTGCTTCACCCCAGACTTTGCACGTGAGAGTATATCCTCAATTCTACACACTTTAAACTAAGTTGGCACCTATTCCAGATCCCTGGCTTCTCCCAACCAGGAAGGGAGGATGTTATAACTGTATCTACCTCTCTATAAGATTGTCCAGGACAGGTCCAGTGTTAGTTGTTACTACTTAGTCTTTTGTACCATGTCACAGGCATCCACTAAGAAACTGTGGCTAAGTGCCTTAGGCTCTCTCTGTTACTGTTCTGTGGTGACCAAGGTAGCATTAAGAGAGAATGTGGCTTTTGGAGGCCTACAGCCTGAGTTCAAATATAGTATCCAAAACCTACTACCAAACGTTGAACAAAATAACCCTCTGACCCTGTTCCCTCATAGGCCAGGTACGTGGCAAGCATTAGGGAAATGTAAATTACCATTGTTAGTAGCAATAAAAGTAGTAAGAATCAGATCGACCCTAATGATTGGTGACTAGCAACATCCCAGCCAATATCAGCACTGTGATGAATCGAAGGTTGTGTGGGTTTGATTTCAACCTCTGTGTGTTACATATCAATTACATTTAGATCACCATGTTAAGAACTATAGGGAACCAAAAGATGCATAAAACATACATCTTGATTTACTAGTTTCATAATGCATATTAGGAGGCTCAAAGACTCAGAATCTCAAATTGCATTAGGACATGTCTTTTTGAAATGTGTAGTGCTGGTGGGACTTCCAGGAAGATGGCGACCAGGTGAGCAGCAAAGGAGGGATCCTCCCTGATAGAGACCCCCAGCTCGAGACAGGCTTGGCGAGTGCGAATGCAGGGACCTCGGCTGGGAAGTTCAAACTGAACATGTTTCTCTGTGCTGCCGGAGACGCAGCGGGGTGGCCCAAATTGCCGTGGCGAGATACGGGAAAGCTCGGAGCGCTGGGCACCAGAGATGCTCGGCACGGCAGACGGGTGGCAGCTCGGCTGGGTACGAGCGCCCTGGGGGCACAGGGGCTTGGTCCCACCTGCCTCTCAACCCTGCGCGGCTCACCAGTGACTGCGGCCAGAAGTCGGCTTTTTGGCGACTGCAGTGCGAGATGGTCACGGAGCCTGTGCTCCTCAGGTGGGCTGCGCAAGTCCGGGCGGTGAACTGGGATCCCACTCCGGTCCTGGCTCCCACTGCCAAGGCCCTCAGTGGCCTGTAGTCCGCAGCCGAGGCAGTGTGAGGAACACAGAGGAGCGGAACACCTCGCTTCCTCCCCCAGACCCAGAGAGCGTGAGGAGGCAGAGAAGGGTTGGGGAGCAGCAGATCGCGGGCATGGCACAAAGGATTGGTGCTTTGGAACCTTCCTGCCTGCACTGAATCCGAAACGGGTGAGCTATCTATGCGCCGTGACTGGTTCACCGAGTGGGGGAGGAGATCTGTCCTCATACCTGCAGGGACCCCTGGGCAGGCGGGGGAGCGGTATTACATGCCCCACCCAAGTCTCTCGGTAGGGAGTAGCTCACCACACAAACCAGCATCTGAGCAGCCTTTTAAGCAGAACTCTTAGTAGAAAGATTAAGGAACATTCCCCCGAAGAGAAGGAGCCATTGGGGCAGCCCTTGCAATGGATGTGTGCCTGGTGAACTGCCTGGGTAATTTATAGCTCAATAGTCTGAATCTGTTATCCAAAAATGGGAAGACAGAAGAACAAAACGCAGTCTAAGAACACAACCCCACCCAGAACAAGACCTGGATGCGAGGATATAGGGGAACCAAGAAACCACATACCTGCAAGTTCTGAAACGATTGCATTCGAAATAAAGAAACATCTCCAACAGGCCATAGAAGAGATTAAAGCAGAAATAAGCCACATACCTGCAATTTATGAAACAATTACATCCGAAGTAATGAAGCAACTCCATCAGGCCATAGAACAGATTAAAGCAGAAATTAGTCACATACCTGCAATCTCAGAAATGATCACATCTGAAGTAAAGAAACAACTCCATCAGGCCACAAAAGAGATTAAAGTAGAAATAATCTCTCAGACAAAAAATGAACTGAAAACCATAATGGAAGAAATGTTCCACACACACAGAGAAGAAATAGATAAAAGAATAGAAGAAAATAGGAAACAAATGGAAATGTTACAAGAGCAATTTAGGAATTAATTACCACGAATGAAACAGATCCAAAGAGATTGCCAGGAATTGGAAACTTCCATTGAAAGCTGGCAAAACCGCTTAAATGAAGCCGAAGATAGAATTTCAGATCTTGAAGGCAGCATGGCAGCTAATGAGTGTGAAAGGAAGGACCTCATAAAGTCATCAAGGATACAAGAAAAATCAATCCAACACCTGCAAGATGAGGCAAAAAGAAATAATATTCGAGTTATAGGAGTTAATGAAACAGCAGAAGACAACACAAATGATATAAAAAGAATATTTGCTGAAATAATAGCAGAAAATTTCCCAAACATGGTAAAAGATACTGAAGTACAGTTAATCGAGACATATAGAACCCCAACGAGCCATAACCCAAACAAAACCACACACAGACATATAATAGTCAAGATGCCAGACATCCAGCAAAATAACACAATATTAAAAGCTGCTAGAGAAATGAAACAGATCACCTATAAAGGAAAGCCCATCAGAATCACAGCAGACTTCTCAATGGAAACCATGAAATCAAGAAGAGCTTGGAGCGAGATATTACAGATTCTGAGACAAAACAACTTCCAACCCAGACTGATGTATCCTGCAAAACTATCCCTCAAATTCAATAAAGAAATAAAATATTTCCATGACAAAGAACAACTGAAGAACTTCATGAGTGCCAAACCAGCATTGCAAAAAGCACTAAAAGATATTCTAGACAGAGAAAAAAGAGACCACAATCCCAAGAACAATGATAAAAATAACCCCCTAAACATAACAAGTAAGTAAACAGACAGCAAAAGAAGGAAAACAACAAGAAGTAAATAACATGACTAGAATAAGCCAACATATAACCATGATAACCATTAATGTAAATGGCCTCAACTCAAAAGTCAAAAGGAAAAGATTGGAAGAGTGGATTAAGGAAAACAGTCCAACGATATGCTGTATACAGGAAACACATTTTACTCAAAAGGAAATCCACAGGTTGAAAGTTAAAGGTTGGAAAACAATTCTCCATGTAGCAGGTCACCAGAAAAAAGAAGAGGTAGCTATTATGTTTGCAAACAATGTAAACTTCAATCCAAAAACAATCAAAAGAGATAAAGAAGGCCATTACATACTAGTTAGGGGAAAGCTGCAAGAGGAAGAGGTAACAATCCTAAACATTTATGCACCAAATAATAGAGCACCAAACTTTACAAGTCAAATCTCAACAGACATGAAAAATCAAGTAATTAATAACACTATTGTAATAGGGGACCTAAACACCCCTCTGATGCAAAGAGACAGGTCAACTGGACAAAAATTTAGCAGAGAAATAACAGACTTGAACCAAAGTTGTGAACAAATGGACTCAGTAGATATATACAGAGTGTTCCACCCCACAACATCAGAATACACATTTTTCTCAGCTGCACATGGGTCTTTCTCTAAAATTGACCACGTTCTAGCCCATAGAGCATATCTACCTAAATGCAAAAGAATTGAAATTATCCCATGCACATTATCTGACCACAGTGCAATGAAATTGGAAATTAATGACAAAGGGAACTCCAAAATCCCCATAAACACTTGGAAATTAGACAACAACCTCCTGAATAACCAGTGGGTCCCACAAGAAGTTAAAGAAGAAATTAAAAAATACCCACAAACAAATGAAAATGCAAATACAACCTACCGGAATCTGGGATGCACTGAAAGCAGTCCTCAGAGGGAAATTTTATAGTGATGAACTCATATATAAAGAAAACAGAAAGAGAGCAAATAAATAGCCTAATGCTATACCTTAAACTCTTAGAAAAAGAGCAACAAGCCAAACCAAGAGCCCAAAGAAGGGAGGAGATTATAAAACTCAGGGCAGAAATTAATCCAATTGAGATGAAGAAAACTCTACAAAAAATTAGTGAATCAAAGAGTTGGTTCTTCAAAAGAATAAATAAAATTGATAAACCCCTAGCCAACCTTATCAAAAAAAGAAGGGAAAGAACTCAAATTCATGCAATAAGGAACGAAAAGTATGAAGTCACTACAGATCCCACAGAAATCCAAAAGATCATTAATACCTACTTTGAAAATCTGTATTCCCATAGGATAGAAAATACAGAAGAAATGGACAAATTCCTAGACAGTTACAAATTACCAAAATTGAATCAGGAAGACGTAAAAATCCTGAACAACCCAATCTCAATTAATGAGATTGAAAACGTCATTAAAAACTTACCAACAAAGAAAAGCCCAGGCCCTGATGGATTCACAGCAGAATTCTATAAAACGTTCAGAGAAAATCTAATGCCAACACTCCTCAAACTCTTCAATGAAATCGAAAAGGAAGCAACTCTCCTTAACAAATTTGTGGAGGCAAGTATTATACTGATACTGAAACCAGAGAGGGACCCAACCAAGAAAGAGTACTATAGGCCAATCTCTGTAATGAACATAGATGCAAAGATACTCAACAAAATACTGGCAAATAGATTACAGCGAATCATAAGGAAAATTATACACCACGACCAGGTAGGATTCATTCCAGGAACGCAGGGATGGTTCAATATTCGCAAATCAATAAATGTAATACATCATATTAATACAGTCAAAGACAAAAACCACATGATCATCTCAATAGATGCAGAAAAGGCTTTCGACAAAGTCCAACATGCATTCATGTTAAAAACCTTAGAAAAAATAGGAATAGATGGTCTCAACCTCAATCTGATCAAAGCCATCTATGACAAACCAACAGCCAACATTATACTAAACGGACATAAACTGAAAACTTTCACTTTAAAATCAGGAACAAGACATGGATGTCCATTGTCACCACTCCTATTCAACATAGTTCCGGAAGCATTAGCTAGAGCAATCAGGCAAGAGAGAGAAATAAAAGTAATAAGGATAGGAAAGGAAGAAGTTAAAATATCACTATTGGCAGATGACATGATACTATACATGGAGGACCCCAAAAACTCCACAAGAAAACTCCTGGAATTAATTGACAAATTCGGCAGTGTAGCCGGATACAAAGTCAAAACCCAAAAATCAATAGCATTCCTATACATGAACAAGAAACAGACTGAGAGAGAAATTGAGGAAACCATACCTTTTACAATAGCAACCAAGAAATTGAAATACTTAGGAATCAATTTAACAATGAATGTGAAAGATTTATTCAGTGAAAACTACAGTACTCTGAAAAAAGAGATCGAAGAGGATTTCAATAAATGGAAAAACATACCATGCTCATGGTTAGGAAGAACTAACATTGTGAAAATGGCCATACTACCAAAACTGTTGTACAGATTCAATGCAATTCCCATTAAACTACTGTTAGCATACCTCACAGATCTAGAGGAAATATGCCTCAAATTCATCTGGAACCAGAAGAGACCCAGAATAGCAAAAGCAATCTTGGGCAATAAGGACAAGTCAGGTGGAATCACAATCCCTGACCTGAAACTATACTACAAAGCTACTGTAATAAAATCAACCTGGTACTGGCTAAAAAACAGACTTGAGGATCAATGGAGCAGACTGGAAGATGCAACCATAACGAAAAACCCACTCAGCTACCTAATATTGGACAAAGGGGTCAACCAAACTCACTGAAAAAAAAAGGCCTGTTTAATGAATGGTGCTGGAAAAACTGGCTTGCCTCTTGCCGCAAACTGAAAATAGACCCCACTTTATCACCATGTACCAAACTCAGGTCAAAATGGATCATAGACCTCAACATTAAAACAGAAACTCTAAATCTATTGGAAGACAAAGTAGGTAAAAATCTTGAAGACATAGGAGTAGGCAGAGAGTGCATGAACAAAAATGGAACTGCAAGGGAAACACTACAAAGAATCAATAACTGGGACCTCATCCTACTGAAAAGTTTCTGTACATCTAAAGAAATCACCAGTAAAGTAAAAAGAAAACCCACAAATTGGGAAAAAATCCTAGCTGGCTGTCCCTCAGACAAAGGTCGTGTATCCAGAACATACAAAGAATTAAAAAACATGTACCTGTTCAAATTCAAAGACCCAATCCAGAAATGGGCATCTGAGATGAATACACACTTCTCAGATAAGAAATACAAATGGCAAATAAATATATGAGAAAATGTTCCACATCCTTAGTCATCCGAGAAATGCAAATAAAAACAACACTGAGAGTTCATTTCACCCCAGCAAGACTGGCCAGTATTAAAAGATCATCCAATAACAAATGCTGGCGAGGCTGTGGAGAAATAAGGACTCTATTACACTGCTGGTGGGAATGCAGACTGGTGCAACCACTGTGGAGAGTCGTTTGGAGATTTCTCAGCAAACTAGGTCTAGGGGTTCCATTCAAATCAGCTATTCCCCTTCTAGGTATTTTCCCAGAAGATCTGAAAACATCATATCACTCTGATATATGTGCACCCATGTTTATAGCAGCGCAATTTGTAATAGCTAAAATGTGGAAGCAACCCAAGTGTCCATCCACAGAAGACTGGATTAAAAAACTGTGGCATTTTTATATAATGGAATATTATTCAGCTATAAAGAAAGACAGTTTTGGGGACTTTG
>PVLD010005120.1:11949-97462 GCA_004027595.1 Dinomys branickii | reverse complement strand
TGAAACCATACTCATAAGTGAAATAAATCAGCAGTACATGAGCAGGCAACGTATTATGTCACTAGTGTAAGAACCTGAGGGTGGGAATATAAACTAAGAGATATGAAGGCAATCTGTTCAAAAGCAAAGAACAGATGGGACGAGGGAAAGGAGAAAAGAAAGAGGCAAAAATTTATGTATGTATATATGTATATACATGTGTGCAGGAGGGCTAGCATGGTTCTACTATTGTATTATGTCACTTAATGCTAGGGAATAGTTGGTGACTGGTTATTCGATCAGTCTTTTACATCTGTATGTGTTATCCTGAGCATACACTTTGAAGATATCAATATGCAATGCAGCAACTATTATTGGTTTTCTGTTGCTTTGTCTATAATTCAATTCTGATTATACTGTTATTGTGCTACTTTGTGTCTCTGTGTTAATGCTTTCTGGTTTCTTTTTTTTTTTTTCTTTTTTTTCTGTTGATGTAGTTCTTTTTCTACCACACTTTAAAGGAAGGGAAAGAAAGAGAGAGGGGGAAATAAAAGAAAAATTATGTATATAAAAAATGTAAGAAAGTAAGTATGTATGTACAGCATATCTTACATAGTTGTACTACTGACTTAGGTCACTTTATAGTAAGGAATAGTTGATGATTAATTGTTTGATCAATTTTGCATGTCTGTATCTGTGTTCCTGAATATACACTCTGAAGTTATCAATATGTAAAGCAACAACCATTGTTGATTCCCTGTCACCTTGTCTGTAAATCAGTTTTGATTGTACTATTCTTATGCTACTTGGTGTCTGTTTGTTAATATGTTTTTGTTCTTTTACTTTAAAAAAAAAAGAAATGTGCAGTGCTATTGGTTCCATATGACGAGATGTATAAAGCACTGGAATCAAAAGACGAATGTAATCAGGAAATAGGCTCCCTCCTACCCCTGCAGATAGTAGTCAATTTCCAAATTACTTATGTCATCAATTCACTTCCAACAAAACTGAATGCCTAAAGTGTTAAAGGCAGATATGTGCTATAAAGGAGGAGATTAGTGACATTGTTACAAGTACATGAAGAACAGAATTCAGCCCTGCCACATCAAAGAGGGATTTTCAGATGTTTTCTTCCCCAGTAAGAGAGAAAGAGAAACCAGAGACATATAGCCAGGAAAAGCCATCTACTTAGATACGAAAGGTGTATAGTCATGCTGTGGGCCTTATCAAAATATTAGATTCCAGTCTTTCAGGAGCTTAGAGCTTGATTAGGGATGTGAGAAAGGTGTCTTCAATTGGTCCCAACCCTTCCTGTGGCAAGTTGAGCAAGCACAGTTCAGTCACACATGGGATGAGGGAAGACATCATTCATCCAGTTGATCTCATGAAAGAATAGAATGAAATAATGGCCACTAGAGGCTGGAAATGAGCAGAGGCAGCTAGGTAAGGGGCACCAAAACACAATTAGAGGGGAGGAAATAGCTTTAGATTTCTATAGCATAGTGGGGCAATTGCTGGTTGCAAAATAACTAGATGAGTCCAAAATTTCCAACATATAAAAATGATTAGCGTTTTAGGAACTAGAAGCGCTTATTACCCTGAGTTGATCATTATATACTATACATGTACTGACTTATCATAATCTACTCCATAAAGATCCTATACCTCAGTAAAAAAATGCAAATAAAATAGTTCATCCCAAAGCCAAAGTTAAGCAAGGTGCCTACTGTGCCTTGAGGCAAGGTCCCCACAGAGAAATTCACAGCTGGTTGACCAGAATAATTTCCTGACCTAGAGAAAGCCCTATAGACTGACTACATTCTTCAAGGTGGCCTAACACTCTGTCCAGTGGGAGTGCCCTCTATTGGATACATACAGGCCAAATTAGACCTTGCCCCTCAGGGAATGCCTCCTATATAAATGTCTCTTCACTCTCCACTCCCATGCTAATGCCTGGCACACAGAGAAACACAGAGAGCACAGGGATCAAAAGGCAACAGAGGAAAGTCAATAAACAACAGTCATTAGTCAGCCATCACCACAGGGCCAGACAAGCTAGGAGTAACTAGAAATCTTGGAACAGAAAGGAAAGAGGATAAAATATGTTCTCAGGCACGAGAAAAGTTGCAGAGGTGAGTAGCTGAGCCCTATACTGGTAGCACTAAGGAGGGATAACTGCCTTCAGAAGGGACCATTGTTGGAGTTCTTGTTAGGCCAGGAAAGTTATGGTTAGCCCCCCATCAGTATTTTGGTTCTCTAGCAGGATTAGTTGTGGACCTCATAAACAATTTTTTGTCTCAGTGTCATGGTTTGGGGTTCTTGCAAGAGGGAACAATAACATACAGGACACATATTTTATAAGATTATTTATAATAGTCACCCAAAGAATCACATACAAGAGAGTGCAGGAAATCTCTCCACACACTAAAGACCAAATAATCCAGCTGAGGGCCTGGGTCCCATGATAATGTGCAGCATGAGTCCAGCTGAAGACCTAGAGCTTATAACAACGCCTCTCATGAGTCCAGCTGGAGGCCTAGAGCCTATGACAACATCTCACGCAGGCCCGTTTCATGGATCTGCACTGGGAAGGCCCAAAGGTCAGTGGTGGAATCTAGAAAGTCTGTGCCAGTGGGATGAAGGGTCTGTGCTAGCAAGCTGAGGGATCTGCACTGGAACCAGGAAGTGATCCTCAAAGTAAAAACCAGAGCTTCTGTAAAAAGTACCACAGCCATCTTCAGCAACAGTGAGGTCCTGAGTTCCTCTGATGATCAGGATAGCCGAGTTCCCATCAGGAAAGCCAATGCAGCAAGCTTCTCTAGGAGACCGTGCAGTGCACCATCTTTCTCTCTGGAGCCAGGAAGTGATGCTCAAAGTGAGGACCAGAGCTCCCCCAAAGTGAACCATAGCCATTCTCAGCAACAACAAGGTCCTGATCTCCTTGGAGGATGAAAACAGCCAAGTTCATGAGGAAAACCAGCATGACAAGCTCCTCTAAGAGAACCAACAGCTCCTTATAGCTTCTCTCAGCTTCCAACAGGCTCCCAACAGTTTCTGCCAGCTCCTAACAGCCTGACTTCTTCTCCAGTCCTGCCTCTTATGCTCCTGGCAACAGTCGCCATGTGGGCCTCCCACACCCAGCACCACACTTACTCAGTGCAGCTGGATGTTACAAGTTGACCGCTAGTTGTCAATCCAGCACAATTGACTTCCTTATGTATTCTTATCACACAAACTCCCCATGAACTATAATAGCCTGGGAGTCTCCATTTCTTGGAATATGAATGAACCTAGCAAATTAGAAATATAGATGGTAATGCTATTTATTTGAATTACATATGCTTGATCTCACAGTGAGACCTACTACAGCTTAGTGGTTAAGAACATGGACTTAGAAGTCAGGCTGACATGATTTCAAATTTCCAAAGCTACCAGAACCAGTATAAATTGCTGGAGTTCTCTAAGCTTTAATTTTTTCATCTGTAAAGTAGAACTGAGCCCCACTGTAAAGGAGTGATGAGCAGATTACATAAGACAAGGTCTGTGTGTGCTAAATGCCTGGAGTGGTAGTTAGCTCACCCTTCACCATCCTTTTTAAGTGTTGACTTACTACAGAATTACCGTACTGTAGCACATTATGTTTTTATTTTGGTTTGGAGATTTGGGAGAGGTTGTTGTTTGCCATTGTTTGTTTTATGCAGTGCCTAGTATTTAACATAAGATCTTTGCACAAAAATACATCCCTACTTTTTTAAAATTGGAGACATGATGTCTTTTTTTTTTTGGCGGTACTGGGGATTGAACTCAGGACCATGCGCTTAGCTAGGCAGGCGCTTATTCCACTGAGCTATATCGCCAGCTCCACATGATCTCACTATAGTTGAAGCTCCTTGCCAAGCTGGGTTTGAATTTTCCATCCTCCTGCCTCAGCTTGGTGGAGTCCCAGGAGTATAGGTGTGCACCACCATGGCATAGTGGTGCACACCACTCTGTAGCACCGTACCTCACTCTACATATCGTATCTGCAGCACCCTGAGGTGAGATCAGACATATTTTCAGTTTCATCAGGCAAAACGGGAACAGTTATATCAAGGTGTCTTGTACTTCATTCTCTTTTGCAGTCTCTAAAGTCTACCTGGTTTCTTCAGGTTTGAATTTAGTTTCACTCCTGAGCTTTGAGGGGTTCATTCGCCTTTGCTGTGACTTTCCTCTTCTACCTGTTTTCAATTCAACTTCCTAGATTCCTAATTAAGCCTTGCCTGACCCCTGAAGCCTGGGAATGATTCAGTTCCTGTGTGAATTCTCTCTATCTCACCCTCTCTGCCCAGTGTGTCTCGGAAGAAACGGGAGATTCTGGTGGGTCCCATGTTCATGTCATGTTGCAAATCCCTATGCCTTGAGCACCGGGGTTCCTGTCCTGTTGGCTACATGTTGACTCTAAGTTTATATCTGGATCTAGACCCACTAAAGCAGCTGTGTGCCCTTTGTAAAGTCCCCTTGCTTCGTCTCTCTGCACTCTGGGCCCCACAACACAAAGCAGAAGGAAGTGGTAAAGGGAGAAACACAGCCTAATTGGCGATTCCTGCTTAGACCAATAGGCTCTCACTGTTTGCTTTGGATGGGAAATGGCCGAATGCTTTCCCCACTGTTTGCATGAACTTCTGAAGCATCTGATCCATCCAATTACATCCCATAGTAAGGGCTAATGGATATTAAAATTACATGGGTCAGAGCTCAAATACAAGTATAGTTCTCTCGGCTTGAGTTGAATCAAGTATTTACTTTGAGACCAAAAGTACAAATTGTAGGCTGTTGAATCAGCTGGAGTTCTCAAAATAGAATTTGACCTGAATAGAGATAATTCCATGAAAACACTACTGGAAACCGAACCGCTTATCTAATCTGTAAGTCTGGCAACATGTACAGCATTACTTATTGCTGGTACTGGTGAAAGAGTCTTAATTTTTATGTCTAGAGGAAATTAAGCCAAGAAAAAGCGTACCATTCGTACAGAGGAAAGATGTTCATACATTTTACATTTTAAATGATTCCATTTGAGCACTTGGAAAATTAAAGGGCTTTCAGCCAAAAACAGCCGTATGTCACTCGACTATGTGGAGCTTAACTAAAACTTGGCCTTATCTAACTTCTCAGAAATACACTAACCAGAGACTCTATAAGAGTTCCAGAACTAGCATATGCATACAAGGGATTAGAGAGAAGCCAAAGTGAAGGGAAGCAATTTACTCGTAATGGCTATAGACACCAAATATGAGAAGGGCCATTCCAGATTGTCAAAATGAGCTTCAGGCTTACCTTCCTAAAATATCATTCCCAGTGTGGGTAGGAAAGCACTCTGGTAATTCCTAATAACAGTGAGCAATGGGATTCATCTTGGGATCTTTAAAAGTCCAGTTTTCCTAACAGCGAAAGGCACACAGTTTCAATGAGGAGGAGAACAGCTGTTACTTTTTACAAAATTATATGTATTCTTAGCCTTTAGTAACAGTTTTCCAACCTCATGTTATGAAGGTGGACTTTTGAAACGGGCAACTATCTAGCTTTGACCATGCTGTTCATCCTTGGTGTAGTCTACTCAGGCTTCTCAGCCAAAGCACCACACCCCAGGCAACTTATACCCAGAGTTTTCTCACCCAGAGACTGGCAGACAGAGATCAAGGCCCCAGCAAGTTTGCTGTTGGATGAGGACTCTCTTCTTGGTTCTTGTGTGCTTATATGTGGAAGGAGAAGCTCCCTTGGGCATAAGGACACTAATCCTTTTCATGAGGACCCTGCCCTCATAATCTCATCACCTCGCAAAAGATCCCATCCTACTATATCATCCCCTTGAGGATTAAGATTTCAACACACGAATTTTGAGGAAACCCAAACATTCACACAACCTCCTACTTATCTACATTTGTACTGGTGTCTTGGTTACTTTTCTCTCATTGCTGAGACAAAATACCCAACGCACAAAATGAAGGAAGGAAAGGTTTATTTAGCTTATAGTTTGTGGAGGTTTCAGTCCATACTTGGCTGGCTCAGAGGCAGAGTGGCACATGGCAGAGGGCAAGCGTTCATGGCAGCAGAGCACAGCAAAACAACCAGCAAAAGGGAGGAATGGCTGCAAGCTGCCTTTTTTTCTCCCTTACCTTGTAAACAGCCTACCCCCACCCAGGGAGCTTGTAGCTCTCACACAATGTCCAGGCCCTCCTCTTCCACAGGCTCAGAATGTGCACAAAGTAAGCACCCTGGCTTCCTGCTGAGTCACTCAACCAAACCTCTAGACTCCCCAAGTTGACACAATGTATAAACCATAAAAACTGGGTGAACAATATATAGGTATACATGCATGAATTCTTCACTGAGAATCACATCATATTGAATCTGATTTCCTTTGCCTAAATCAAATAGAAAATTGGTCCCCCAAAGTGGACCCTCACTGGCCTTTACTAGCTGTCTGCTGCAGCCCATGCTGCTCTCAACATTTATGGAGTGAGGACTATGAAGGGTGGCTAGAAAGTGAAGAAATGAAGACAAGATACACAAAGTTGAGGTCAGGTGGAGCCCTCTCTCTAGATGGAAGGAAAAGGAACTGCTCAACCACCGCAGCACGTGTATTTATACATTCCACAGGTGGATGTCATGTGACACCGCTCTTCCTAGCAACCTGTTTGCTTGGATTGCCTGGGTGCATGTTGTCCTCTGGACTGGAGCAACTTGTTCACATGGCTCTCCTCGGGCACTCTGCCCTCCAGACAGCCTTGCCCCAGCCCTAAATGTGTGATCAAGCTCCAGCATCAGTTTCTCCCCACAGTCATTTGTGCACAAAGGAGAGGACTTCTTCAGCTACTTTGGAAAGTGTAGGAGTGAGTCATTGGGAGGGAAGCCCATGCCTAGGGCCACTGGTCACCTAAGATCAGATTTTATCTATAGGATGGGGACAGGAAGGAGTGTAAAGAGGGTAAACTGAATGATGGGAAACCACCATAGCTTTCTGAATAATGCTGACAAAAGCTTCCACCAGGCACAGAAGTTTAAGTTGAAACGGAAAACATTTCCAAAATTCAGAAAAAGCAACAAATTGTAAACTGCAAATAAAATGTGAGCAACTCTCAACTCAATCTGTTGGAGTTTTTCTTATTGAGATGACATTTACAAATTCATATGGCTTTACACGTGTTTTGATTCCAGCCTCTTCTGCAGTCATTGTGACATATAAAGAAAATATGTTTATATGGGTCTTCCCTCAGGATTCCCAGGACATTGATTCCAGAACACTCTCCACACCAAGATACCAAAATCTGCAGATGATGCTCGCTCCCTTGCATTAGATGGGGTTGTATGTGTATATGACCCGTGTACATCTTCCTATATACTTTAAATTATAATTTATTTATAATTCCTAATATGATGTAAATGATATGTAAATATTGGTTCTACTGTATCATTTAGGGCATAATGAAAAGGGGGAAAATGTCCACATATGTTCAGTACAGAGGTTAGTTGAGTCTACAGATGGGAAACCAGATACAGAAAGCTGACCTACCTATACACACATACACACATACATACATACATACATACATAAAGAGACATACACAGGTAAGTGCAGCCAATCCTCACTATTCACAGACCCTGTGCTTGTGAGTTCACACATTCACTAGAATTGTGGGAAACCAGCCCTCATCACTCCTTCTCAGCCACTCATGGGCGAGCACAGAACAGTAGAAAAGGTCCCTGCCTGATGCACCCAGTCCCCACTGAGGGCAACAAGGCAACACTGCCTTCTCTTTTCAGCTGTCACATTGTTATCCTGCAAACAATTTTATTTTGCATTTCTGTGCTTTTTGGTATGACTTTGCTGCTTAAAATGGCCCCATGCTTAGCATTGCATTCATTCCTATTGCAAGAAGGTTGTGCCTTAGAGAGGAAACTCGTGTGTTAGAGAACCCTTGTTCCAGCAGAAGTTGCAGTGCTGTTGGCTGGGTTCAATGCTAGAAAATTAATAATAGTATTCAGTAAGGTGTCTTAAAACAGAAACACATATAAAACAATGTTAAGTGTTGATCGCTTGATGAAAATATTGTGACCAGATGCTAACCCTTCACTCCCTATAATCGTAGATTTCCCTAGGAGAACTGGTTCCATGTGCATGACCTCAATGTTCACAAAGACTTTAGAGAGCATATCTACCACAAATACTGAGAAATGACTGCGTCTGTCTTTTGATTTGGAAAGAGTTTAAGACTCATGAAGTTCCAAGAAGAGTAGTTTCTATGTATATGCCATTCCAATATAAATATTTTTTTAACTCCAGTGTTAATATCATATTTTCAAAACCAGAAAATTGATAATGGTGTAATACTATTATCTCGGATACATACCTTATTCTGATTCCACTAGTTTTTACATGTACTATTTCTATGAATTTTGTCCTATGCAGATTCATGTAACCATCATGACAGCCAGCATACAGAACTATTCCATCATGACAAGAAAATTTGTTCCTGTTACTTCTTTGTAAGTCATATCCACATCCAACCTTAGCTCCTAACACCCCAATAATCATTGATCTGCACTGCATCACTACAATTTTTCTCCTTGAATGTTTATATAAATAGAATCACATAGTATGTAACTCTTTGAGATTAATTTTTTCACTTAGGCTAATACCCTTGGTGAACAACCATGTTGCTGAATGTATCAGTGGCTTGTTCCTTTTTATTGCTAAGTAATATTCCACTACATGGATGTGCCACAGTTTGGTTAGCTAATTACTTATTGGTGAAACTACTTGGATAGTTCCTAGTATGGGGGCTATTACAAACAAAGCTACTTACTTTGTTGGTTAAGATTTTAGTTAAAATTGGCTCAAACACAGTGGGAGAAAGCCTATATTTATCTCCAGGGACTTTCAAGGTATGAAATTGACTTAATATTTATATTTCTATTAGTTGCCTTTATCTCTGAGATTCTACTTATTTGTTGAATCTTTAAACTTTATCTGCTTTTCACCTTTCTTATGTTCTAGTTCTTTTACATTTTATGTTGCTTTTCTCAGCACTACTATGGTCCAGTTACTCTGCCAAACATTGCCTTCTTGCTGGAGGCTGTGTGTGAAGAAGGTGCTTGCTTCATACATAGTGGTTTCCAAGCAGTGAAAGGAGATTTTATCACAGTTAAATACTCAGCATCTTTATACTGACCAGTCCCACTTGCAAGAAAGCAACAACTATCTCTAGGAAGATATCTTTCTTGTGTCTATACCTTCCCTTCATTTCCTTTCCAATCTAGCCCAATCACCATCCATCCATAAAGTCTGTGTGCATTTCTTATGCTGAAGCAGTTTAATTATCTTTGTCCTACTTTCAGAGCATTCTGGACTAGTCCTCCATGCAATCGTCCCAAAACCAAAATTGTTCATCCATGAAGCTGTTTTGCTAAGCAGCAACAACCTGTCCAAAAGAATTTGCCCGTCAGCTCTTAAACTTCCTTATTTTCCTTCCTTCTATTACATGTTTAATCAAGTCATCAGAAACATAGGAGCTGTTCTACAGAAAGCTGCTTCATAGCAAGTTTAGAGTTGTTTGAATCCACAAAAAAATATTTATATAGACTTCTGGATATGACAATTTATTTAAAAGAAGTCAAAGACTGACTCTAATGGAAATCTGCCATGGGCAGTCCTGCTGAGAGGTGTGCATGAGAGTGCTCGTGAGCCCAACCAAGGTATGAATGCTCCCCTTCAGAGTTCATGATCATTCTGACTATACTTTCAACACTTTCATTCTCTTATTACTAGCTGCTTAGGCCCTAGTAAATCCACAGTTGGGTGAAGTAGGAAATAATTCATGAAAGGCTTGGCTAATCACCAGGAAGCAAGAGACCCCCCATCCTCTCTTACCCATGTTCTCGTCCCCTGCATCTGTTCCCAAATCAGGTCTATTCTACAACTCTGAGCATTCACTACTTTGGTGGGTACTGAAGACAGAAATATGGAGAAAACAGAGTCCTGGCCCCAAAATGTTCCAGTAAAGAGATATGGGCAAAAGATAGGTCTTGGTTACTTTTCTCTCATTGCTGAGACAAAATGCCCAAAGTGCAAAATTAAGGAAGGAAAGGTTTATTTAGCTCACAGTTTGTGGAGATTTCAGTCTATAATCAGCTGGCTCCAGGGCAAAGTGGCATGACACAAAGGAAACACTTCAAGGTGGCACAAGACACCAAATGCAGCAAGAGCAAAAGTGCGGTGAACAAGCCTCTTTCTCTCCTTTATATTGTAAGCAGGCGACCCCCACCCAGGGGGCGTGTAGCACTCACATAATCTCCCTGCCCTCCTCTTGCACAGGCTCATGATGAGCACAGAGTAAGGTCTCTGGTCCGCTGCTCAGTCGCTTAGGTAACCTTCTAAACTTCTCAAATTGACACAATGAAAAACATCCTAGAGTGGTAAGGGTATGTCCTCTTCAGCCCAGGGTGTAGAACTGCTAAATCACTTAGTCAAGCCTTTAGACTCAAGTTACCAAAGTGTATCAACCACAACAATAACAAATGGTACTTTTCTGGAGACAGAGAAAAACTGTAACACTTAGACCATAGATACCTAAGCCTACAGATAATTAAGCAGGAAAATAACATGATTGACATCAGAAGCACTTTCTTTGGTTGGCATGGGAAGAAAACTCTTTGGTTGAAATGATTAACAGAACAGGCTTGAAAGAGCAGACACTTGAGGTGGAGAGGCTAGAAAGCAAATGCAAAAATCCAAATCAGAGGTGACAAATTTCATTCTCAATGCTGAGTTCAAGGAAATGGAAACGAGAGACTCTGTACAGATATGAGTAGACTCCACAGGTAGCTAACCATGATGCAGGAGGTGAGAGAGAAGAGTCATAGAGAATGATGCATGAAGTTCCCAGCTTGGGAGGACCTAAAATTCTTACAAGTCATAGAAGAATCTGCAATTTAATGACTTGTTTTCTTATATAACTCTGCATCTTTATACAACTATATTAAAAAGAAAGCTACTTAAAGCTCTTATTCCATGTTTTCCCCTCTCAGTGGAGTCATTTCTATATATTTAAAATCTTCTCACACCCATCAGCATGCTGATCCATGTATTGTCAGAGCACCTTGCCACTTGTTACCTTTCTTTAATAGAGTCATAGAACTATTTGTAAGAATTCAGTGTCCTTACTCTTTTTTAGACTGATCCGGTAGACCTAACTAGAAATATGGGGGGAAGTTTATATTTTACAAAGCAAAACAAAAATAAAAACTCTTCACAGCTTAGTTACCCAATAAGTGGAGTGAACAAGAAAAGGGCATTCATGCCTATTTACCATGAACTGATGTATTAAAAAGTTTCCACTTTCTTCCAAACTGTGCCTTAAAACCCTCTGTTATCCCCAAGCGAACTGTAGAAGTGCCCAGTTTGACTCTAGGAAAGGAAACTCCTGTGTCCCCAGAAAACTCTCATCACGCTTCTTGATGATGCCTCAGTCTCACACGACAATATTCACACACTCATTAGATTTACTGTGAACTTTATTTTATCACAACCTCAATTTTTCCTGCTTTTTCTCTGTCTTCTTGATTGCTATTTTTAAGAGAAATGTAATTTACTATGATTAGAAAATAGAGACATTGAAGTGGTTAAGAAAACTTGAAAGTGGATATAAAACATACAGATTCTCCTTTCATAATCCAAGTTTTAAAAAATAAAAATGAAAAGTAGTGTGTGTGCTAAGAAGACAACTAATGTTAAAATAACGCCAAGTGGGAAAGTGTGCACAGAAAAAGCAAATTAATAATGAAACCTGCTCACGGCAGTAGCTGTCTTTGGGGAGAGACAGGTGGAGTTTGGTCATATTTATTCCCCTTTCTTTTGCTCTTTTTTTGTTTTTTCTTTAATAAGCATGTGTTCCCAAAGCTTCTGCCTCCCATTTGTTCACTAAGTAATGACACACTTATGCCCTTTTGACTCTCTTGCAATTTTTTGGAATCACCCTCAGATTTCTCCAAAGCTTATTTCTCACCGTTTCTTGGTTAACAGGAAGGCTGCTATTTGGATAAGGATCCAACTTGGTGCTTTGTGGCCTCTGTAGCTAGGAATAAGGATGGGCGAGAGAGGAGTAACACAGTGACTGGATGACGAGGCCAGTGACTCATAAGCGCACCTAGATAACAGCTCTTGCTCTGTTCCACATTTTAGCCTCTGTGGACATCATCCTGAGGGGGCAGCACCGCTGAGGTCAACCCTGTGCATTCCGAGCCCTCAAAAGCAGCTGTGTTACATCCTCAGTCCAAGGGTATATACAGTTTTTTTTAGCAGAATCTAGAGGACTTTGGGATCCAAAAAATTTTGCTTTACGGCCCACTTTCTGTCACTCACACTGCCTCAGCTCTCTTGCTATGGGAAAACATTTCTGCCACAGATTTCTAAGAGGACAAAAAAAAAAAAAAAAAAAAAAACTCAGAAAGACCTGGACAAGCACTCTAAAGTCACTGGTGTATTTGTTGTGTGTGTTGTAGCCAAACAAGGCATAGGCTACAAGAGACAGTGCAGTCTGCTCTGACAGTGCTATGGGGTTAACACGGAGACTTCCAAAACACAGGGAGGCCTCGATCAGCTGAAATAAAAGATCTGCCGAGAGAAAGCAGAGTTCCGAAAGAAAAAATAAGTGTTTGAGGTCGGGACAGGAGAATAATTGACGGGTGAAGGAATATCACACTCAGAGACCAGAATCAAGGAAGTAACTGTGGATGGCTCAGCCACAAAACACAAAGAAGAGGAAGACAGCAGAGGGGAAGGTGGGGACCTGTCATGCTGTGCTAAGTGAGAGCAAGGGGCAAAGTACTGGAGGGCTTTTAAGCAGATAAAATATATGGTCAGATATTAGGGAAGGATACTAGGAACCATCTGCCATATCATCTATAATTGAGGACACTGAGATGCAAAGAAGTTAAGCGGCTTATGTAATGTTACATAGCTTGCAAAGGGTAGAGTTGAGTCTAGAAATATCCAGGACTGCTGTTACTCCATCCCGCCTCTCTCAGTAGAGTTGATCATGGTCTCGGGTTGAGTTACATCCTTCAGAGTTTCCCACAAGTCCTTGCAGATGTTCAGCCTCACAAGGCAGGTACAAGCTGGGCCTTAGACTGAGAGTGGCCTTCACTGCCAACAAGTTTCCCAAGCATTTCCAAACGCAGCCCCTGTTCATAGAACTTGGAGAAAGCATGGAAAGCAGCTTCCTCAGAGCAGAGACCCTGCTTTTGGAGCATCTTCTGCTCCCCGCTTCCTGTTTAAGTGACCTCCACCCTTCCTATTCTCTCCACCCTCTTTTCTATGTCATCTTGCTCTCTTATGGTTTTTGTTTTCATCCTTTGCTTCCCATTGCTCTCAATTCCTCCTTTTCTCTACCCTAAATGGTGGGCAGCCATGGCCGGAAGTAGGACTAAGGGCTGCCTGAGGTTATAAGAGGGAAGTCCAGAGAATCCTACAATCCTTTCCTATCCCAAGCTCAGCCCTTGGCCAACCTGCTGTCTTATGGGGGAGCCCCAGCACAGCCAGATAAAACCCATGATCAATGCCTCTGCATCCCCAAGGCCGAGCCGTTCATCCCTCAGCTCCCCCGATCCTCCCACCAGAGATGAAAGGGGATCCGAACACTAAGCAGGCCGGAATTCCAGCTTCTGCTCCATCTAGATGGAGTGCATAGAGGGAAATGAGGCATCTGGAGGTCAGCCATGTGCACCCACCCAGCGGGCTTGACTGCTGGGGTTTGGCAAGCTCGCCACAGAGGCTGAAGCCGCTGCTCCCACCTGAAGCCACACCCAGCCCAGACTGGATGGGTGGGAGAAGAGATGGGCACCACTTTCTCCTCTGCTCTTTGGAGCTCATTTGGCAGCCAGCAGGAAGGCCGCCAGGAGACTGGAGCACCACAAGAAGGAAGGAGATGACCCTGTGAAGAGGGAGTAGTTTGCTCCTGCGTGATGCATTGACCCTCAGAAGCCACTCTCCCTTGCAGATAAAGTGCATTTATTTTGTCCAGCTTGGAGCTGACAGGAGGAGGCTTGCTGGCGGGATGGTTTCCGGCCTATTCATCCTCCTTCTGGTAAAACCACCTCACCTCTTAGGGGAAGGCGTCTCGGTCGTTTCCTCTGCTCTGTAGCTGCTAAGCACCTGCTGGCTGTGAGATCTGCTCACTCCAAGCAGCCTCCACCCCATAGGGACTTCTCCCAGCAGCCACCTGAACCACACAAGGCTTACAGGAGCAGGCTTGTTGACAGGAGCAAATGACAGATGAGAGCATCTCAACCCTTCCCAGGGAGAATCAGAGAACAGTGCAGAGCTCAAATCTAGCAGGGACAAGTTTGAGTCTGGAGAGCAGCGCCTGCCAGATCTGGTGGAAGGCTGGAGAGAGATGAGGGGGGTGGAGAAGCTGAGCGGGCAGGGAGGCGCCCGTCTTGACCTTGCCTCCTGTCCAGCAACTTCGAAGTCTTGGAATCTATGTGAAAACTGGTTCCAGCCCTTTTATTTTGTGATTTAAATTTAAAGCTTCCTGAAGTTGCATTTGACAAAATGACCTACCTGACACACATCACCCTTTTCCAAAGACATCATTCACGAGTTCTAGGCATTAGGACATGGAAATCTCTTTTTAGGAGCTACTCTTCAACTCACTGCAGGGGATTTTCGGAGTGTGGCCCATGCCAGCTGGGAGGGTATGTGTTTGCCATAGTTTCACCTGCAACTCACATAGGTGCCCCAGACAAGGACAGGCATCTACATAAGCAGATGAAAGAAACTCCCGAGAGTCATGCAGTACGCACTTCTAGAGCCAGGTATCCTAAGCAGAGATGATTCCCTCTTTACCAGCGAGTTTGAAGCTCCCTGAGAATAATAATCGTGTCCCAAAGCAGCAATATCCTCAAATCTTAGCACAGAGCCTGACACATAGTAAGCACTCAATTACTATTTTTGAATAAATAAATTATTTAATATAAATCCTTGCTATTCTAACCATTTCATGCCATTGTTTCAGTCTACATAAAAGCTAATTCCATTTTTATGTGACAACCCTAGAGCTTGTGACTACAGGATTGGGATACAATCTGGGCAAGCCCTGCAATTTTGCATGAAATAAGAAAAGCTTTCTAAAATGCATGCTACTGGTAATAAGTATTTAAAACACCCCACCACTTGGAATAACAAAGAATGAAAGAAGGCCAGGTGTGGTGGTGTAGGCCCGTAATTCAAGCATGGGCAGGCTGAGGCAGGAGGATCACTGCGAGGTCCAGGCCAGGCTGGGCTACATAGTGAGACCCTGTCTCAAAAAAAGAAAAGAAAAGAAAAATAGAAAAATACAGTAAAAGAAACTACAGAAGGTTTTTAGCACCTTCAATATTGCCCTCACAGTTGCTTAATCTGCCTATTGCTCACCATACCAGTTTAAGGAAACCTTTAAATAATAGAATAGCTCCTTGTGTCTCAGGCCAGAAAAACCTTTCTAGAGAATTTCTAAACTGAAAAAGTATAAAGAAGGCATAAAAGTTAAGTCTTCTCACTTACTCCAGTAGCTACTAGCTATATACGGTTGTCAAGCACATGAAATATGACTCCCCTGAATTTACATGTGTGTTAGTCAGTTTTCCTTACTGTGACAAAATACTTGAGACAGTCAGCTTACTAAGGGAAGAGTTTACTGTGGTTCTAAATTTCAGAGGTTCAATCCACAGTCATTTGGCCAGGCTGCTTTAGGACTATAGTGTCATAATACATCATGGTACAAGTAACTTGTAGAGGAGAACTGCTCACTTCATAGTGACCAGGAAGCCAAAAGAAAGAAAGGGAAAGGCCTGCGTCTCAATATTCCCTTCAAGGGCATACTCCAAATAACCTAACTACCTAACTCCTTTCTGCTAGACCCTATCTCCCAAAGGAGATTCATTGCCCATCAGTGCGATTAGGCTGGGACCACACCTTCAATGCAGAGCCTTTCAGGGACATTCAAGACCCAAAATACAGCAATAAGTAATCTAAATACAATATCCCTACCAAATTTTTAAGGCTTAGCATGAAAAGAAGAACATAAATATATCATTAATGCATTTTGCGTTCATTACAGGTTGAAATAATATTTTGATATATTGGCTTACATAAAATTTGTTAAAAGTAATTTCATGTACTTCTCTTTACTTTTTTAAATGTGGCTACTAGAAAATTGAAAATTACATATGTGGCTTGCAGTTGTGACTTGTATTTCTCCTGGAGAACTCTGGTCTAGAGTATTGTGGATTCTGGGCTAGGACAAGTCTCCATGGGAAATTGCAGACTCCTGTATAAACATGGCCCCTCCATTTCCTGCAGCACTGGCCGAGGTGAGGAAATTTTGTCTTGTAGTGATCAGTGTAGAAAACTCCCAAGCGTTCTCCTTGGCTTCCCGCTTACTCCAATCACAGTTCCACGGCACTACACAGTTCAGTCTGATCACACTTTAAAAACTACACAACAGAAGAAAGCCTCTAACTCCTTTGCTATATCAGGCCTTGACAATCCACCATTAAGGATGCTCATGCTGGTCATGCTGAGCTACTCATCTTTTTTCTGAATGTCAGAAAAATACCTAAAACATTGAGAGCTTACTGTATACTAGAAACGCATTTGATCAGCATAAGCAAGTCTCTGAAGATAGATCCCTTATTGGCCCCATCTCCTGGGAAAAAGTAATTGAGGTATTGAAAGGGTAAGCAACTTAACCATAGTGAAATAACTAGTAAATGACAGAGCTGAAATTTAGACCAGTCTGTCCTTTGTCTGTCCTTATCTAGTGCATTATTATCTTGTGACTTTATCTATCCCACTCCTTTTGTTTTCCCTCATTTTATCAGTTCAGCACACAAACTTGTGTGCTTGGATACCCAGGTCAACTATCAGATCCTCTTCAAAGCCTTCACAGCTCGCACGGAGGTCTACTTCATAAGAGGAGATACTTCTGCTCTCAGGAAATATATAGCACATACTTTTATTATCACACTGAAGTTGGAAGCTACTGCCCTCTTGAAATCTAGACAACACTGGCTCTTATGTACAGTTTTTCAGACAATGGGAATCTAAAGCCTTTCCCCAATATTTCTTGCATTCCCTGCAGTGACTTTCATGTTCACAGTCAGCTCAGCCTCTGGGGTCTGGTTGCCATTCATGCTGTCTTTGTTCCTGACCACTCTGGCCTGAACAAGACTGTGTATCCCATTTTCACACACACAAAAATGTCCCTTTCCTTCCCTTTCCTTTAACCGTTTATCCTTGTAGTAGACTGTGAAAGATATGGGAATCCTACTGAGTGACTGTACTGCACAATTCTGAGAAACAAATGACAATTTTGTAATACATCTTTATGCTCTTAAAATCCATTTTGGATATTTAAGGACTACTTGTGGGTCCTCCACTCTATGCAGCCTCCAAGTTCTCTGCTCTCTTTTTGATATCCTTCTCCTTCTCTGTCCCTGCCTGGCCTTCTGTTCTCTCACTTCAACACTGCCTTTCATTCCCCTTATGAGGGAGATTTTATATTTTCTCATGAAAAAGAACTTTTTTGGGGTTAGGTTATTTTCTACTTCAAGGGATATCAAGTGATTTATCTAATACAGTTCAGTTCCAAAGAGAAACTTGGATACTAGCTGTTAGAATAATAAAAATTTCACTGCACTAAAAAGTTACTTCCATACACATGTGCCTCACATGTCCTGTTTCGTTTTATATCTTCAGAATCAAAGTAAACTTCCAGTAAGTATTTGCTGTTGATGGAACTGACAATTTATTAACAATATCTATTTTTCCAGACAACCAAGTATCCTCTTAACAAAATCAGACCTAAAACTTTTGTAATCACTGGTTCTACTGAAAGAATTCACTCTCTAGGAAATTCTTCCATCAGACCAATAAGAGTGGTTCTTGATCTGCTCAATGCTCCTGTCCTCAGGAGAGATGACAGCTATGTTGCTCAAGAAGAAAACTGACCAAATCATGCTCTTTCTTGCTTCAAATCCAATAGCTGCAGTCCCTAACATTAACAAACATTACTGAAAATTAGTTTATGTGGGTCCAACTCAGTAGCTAAAACATTTGTTCCTACTGCTAACATTTAAACAGATTTCAATAAAGACAGGCTTACTATGAAATGTTCACAAATAAAGAAAATTGTAAAAAATGATAACAGCAAATAATCATTTAGCCAACATATATCTGGATTTACAAAATGTTATTATTTTGCTGTACTTATCCAGACCTTATTTCAAAGGAGAGATAGCTTTATAGATACAGATGAACTTTTGTTATGCTTTTGTCTGATTTTTACAATTCCAAAGCTTGTTTCACCTTCTTTTCCATGTTTTCTAGTTTTATGATAGTGTGAGTATATGTGTTTGCATATACATTAAGAGCATAATACTTAGTATGTTTTTATTCCAACTGCTTTGCTACAGGTTATGATTTTAAGTTGTATGCATGCTATACATATAGCCTTGGATATTTTAACTGTTACTAATATTTGATTGTATGAATATAAGAAGTTTTACTTATCTATTATAGTATTTAACATTTACATTATTCTATAGTTTTGCTACCACAAAACATACCAAATATAGTGTGTGTCTGAGCCTATGTACAAGGTTCTTGCCCAAGCTGTGTACATTTCTTTCATCAACTGTTTCTTAAAATACATTCAAATGTCTTGTGGCATGTGACATCAGTTTTAACTTTGGTTGTTGTTGCTTTTGTTTTATAGAAATTTTAATGTATTCTTAGCATACACTTTTTAATCCATCAAACATTGATGGTTTGGGCTATTCGTTCTCCTACACATGGGGGTCCCTCTGCTTCCTCTGTCACAGATGGTTAACGTGAAATCCTGTGGCATGAACCCAGGTGATTCCTCATTACCCACGTATATTTGGCTTCTTGAATTGCTTTGCCAGCTGGATTTTTGCACCCATAAATTTTGTTTCACAATCTGCATGTTCTATTTCTTTAGATGCAGATCAATAATATTTAACAACTATGCAGTCACCTCCAAAGCCATCACCTCCAATACCTGCGTGATTCTATTATCTAAGATTCTCTTGATCAGCCAAAGTGCATCTGCCATTAGTGTTTTCCATTGTTTGTTCATTCCAGAAATGAATAGAAATGATCTGGTTTTTGGACTCTTCCTTATCTTGAAATTTCTTTCAAGAAATTTCATATAAAATTTGCTGAGTACAAAATCCCTGAATCTCGATCATTTTCCTTGAAGTCCCATACTCAGTGCTGCCCTGTGTCTTGGGTCTCATATTACAAAGGAGAAATTCTACGCCAGGTTTCTTTTCTCCTTCATGCAACTCCTTCATGCAACTTTTTGTGTCTTTTGTTGTTTATAGAGTTTGTTGCTCTTGTTGTCATTGTTCATCTGAAGGTGAGATGTTGGCATAATTTTAGTTTTGGCAGCATCTGTGTAAGTCAGCATTGCCAAGATAGAATCTTGGAGCTCTTTCAACTGGAGTCCACATATCCCTGGTGGCACAAAAAACCTCTCCAGTGTTGATGGGTTCATAGATGGCTTTAAAAGAGTTAGTTTCCAGATTCCCAGCTTCTACCTGTAAAGTTTCCTAAAACTGATACACCTAGGAAAAGACGTAAAGACGTATTGTCAAGATGTCATGTGGTTCCTCTTTTCCATCTCTTCTCTTACAATTGGCTTTCTGTCACTTTATAGATCTCTTATTTACTCATTCAGTTCAGCTCTTAATGAGGTGCTATGATGATTTTTTTTAGTACTGAGGATTGAACTCAGGGCCTTCACAGTGAAACCCAACCCAGCTCTTTATTTTTTATTTTGAGACAGTCAAGACTAAATTACTCAGTCTCTCAGGCTGGGCTTGAATTTGCAATCCTCCAGTCTCAGCTTCTCAGAGTGCTGGCATTATAGGCATGTACGACCCTGCTGTGGTGATCTCTAAAACTGGCTGAGCCCTGTGGCTTTCCGTGGATGGGGGTGTCCCCTTAGATCCAACAGAGTCTAGAAGGAGGAAGGTATATGACTTCCAAAGGTCATAGAAAGCAATGCAAAGTAGGCGTGGTGGCACATGCCTGTAATCCCATGAGTCAGGAGACAGAAAGGAGGATGGTTGTGAGCTCAAGGCCAGCCTAGGCTATATAGTGAGTACAAGGCCAGTGCAAAGTATATAGTGAGACCCTGTCTCAAAAAAAAAAAGAAAGAAACAAAATCAGTACAACTTCTGTTTTGCTCCCTGGAACACTTGCACTGGAGCCTTGGTCCCTATAAGAAGGCAGACTCCACTGAAGCATTGATACTGTAGCCCAAGCCACATGGATAGGTCATATGTAGGCCCTGAGATGGACAGTTTCAGCTGAGCCCAGCCTTTAAGTCATTCCAGCCCAGTCACTGGAAATGCAAGAGGGGCATTGCTACTTTGAATGATGATATCCTCTCCAGAAGTCACATAGTAAAACATAATCAGCAGTGTGCCGAATATTGTTAGGCACTTATAAGAAGTGGTTATGCCTGGTGTGATGCGCGCCTATAATCCCACCACTTGGGAGACTGAGGCAGGAGGATTGCTATGAGTTTGAGGCCATCTTAGGCTACATATTGAGTTCAAAGCCAGGTTGAACCAAATAGTGAGATCCTGTCTCAAAAAAAAAATAGTGGTTAAGTCATGAGGGCAGAGTCCTTATGGGTGAAATTAAGGCCCGTATAAAGGGGCAACAGGAAATGGGTTTCCTCTATTATGTTCTCCAACTACATGAGAACACATTCCTTTTCCCCCTTGCATCCCTTCTGCTTCTAATGTGAGGACACAGGAAGAGCACCCTCACTGGGGCACTCTTAAACTCAGACTTCTCAGTCTCCAGGACTTGAAAAATTCTGCTCTTTATAAATTACCTAGCCTGTAGTATTAAGTTTGGTCTACACAAGGAGCTTCTAGATAATTCTGGTCTCTCCCAGTGGATTCAATCATGCCTTTGAGTTTTCTTAGCTGAGGCATCACATGTAGGGATGAAAGCTCAGCTATTCTCTTGATTCCTCGACCAATTCCTGACCACAGAATCTGCACACATGACAGAATGGGTGTTTCACACTTCTGACTTTGGGGTTTGTGTGTTATATATAGCAATAATAAACAAGATAGATACATTGGACCTGGGTAGAAAAACCTCAAGAGTGCCAAAGAAAGGAAGAATTTGAAATGATGTGGTTGATAGAAAGAAAGGTTGAAGTGACTGGGGGTACATATCTTCACCTATCATATGGCCTCTGTTTCTTTGTTTTCAGAAAAATTATAAGAAGACTTTGTAGATTTACCAGCTGTTATGTA
Organism: Dinomys branickii; assembly: GCA_004027595.1. Lineage (NCBI taxonomy): Eukaryota > Metazoa > Chordata > Mammalia > Rodentia > Dinomyidae > Dinomys > Dinomys branickii. Next base: position 76,099 of record PVLD010005120.1, on the reverse strand, counting down.
ATTAATAATTTTGAAATTTGCTACCTATGTGACTTTGGTGTACTTGTCATAAAAAATTCAAAGAATATATGCTTTTACTGTTATAAAGCTTTACTTCCACTTACAAGAAAAATTAGCCTGCACTTCCATTCATAAAATAAAGTAGTTATGGAGAATAGAATGTCTCGTTTTAATAATAACATTCATCCATGATCATACAAACTGACTGAACAGCAGATAAATATCCCTAAATGTCTCATTAAGAATTGTATTCCTGGTCCAACATGGTGGCACACACCTGTAATCCCAGCACTTGGGAGATTGAGGTGGGAGGACTATCCTGAGTTCAAGGCCACACTAAACTACATAGCGAGACCCTGTCTCCAAAAATAAACAAACAGAAAGGAACTGTATTCTCAATAAATTGTTACTTCTTATGGTTAATAACTGCTTATTAGAGTGAGATAATTTGCATCATTTTAATTAGTTGGATATCAGCAATTATAATTACAGCTCAAACCAAAATTTATAGAACATTTAGGGCCTATGGTCATAGAAAAAATTTTCTAGCTTTATTGACATATGCTATACAATTACACATATTTAGGATATATAGTATTAAGTTTTTGTGTGCATATTGTGAAATAATTACTACTATAAAGATAATTTACATATCCATCACCTGCCATAGTTTTGGAGCTTGGGGGAGACATTAGTCAAAGTTTACAAACCTTCATCTACAAGATGAGTAAGTTTTGCAGACATAATGCAGAGCCTAGTGTCCACAGTTAATATACTGCATACTAAAACTCGCAAGAAAGTAGATGTCAGGTGTTCTCAGAGAACATTTTTAAAACTTGAAGTGTCTACTCACATTTCTGCTGTTGAAAAGACAATGATTGATTTTTTTTTTTTTTTTTTTGCGGTACTGGGGATCGAACTCAGGACCCTGCGCTTGCTAGGCAGGTGCTTATTCCACTGAGCTATATCCCCAGCCCAACAATGACTGATTTTTAAACCCATGTGTAAATATACTGATATGACTCTACAGAGAATGAGACTATGCTCTGGACACCTGAGAAACTATTTTAAATTTGCAGCTATTAAAGATGAGCATATTCTGTACTTAAATAGATAAAAATCTACTTATCTACGAGGTGTTTAGATAACCTTGGACACATTTGAAATTGGGATTATATAGTTTGTGAAATATTAATGTTTATAACACTAGAAAGTAAATCTTTTGTAACTATTTAAATTATGGTACCAAGTTAAAACTGTCTGAAGCACATAAACTGCTTTATTACGTTTTTTCAAATCTCATTTAGTCTTTTAGTCTCTTTCACAGTGTAAGTAGTGCCCCCTTCATCTTAGTCTGTTGCCTTTTCTCCTCTTTTTCCTCTTTTTTGTGTAGAGGAAACAATTTTGGAAATGTTACTGAGAACACAAAACAGATGTGTTCAAAGATTTACTTTGGAATCCTTTAGCTAGCCGACTTTCTAACATAAGTTTTCCTCCATGTCTTTAATTAACTGTTTATCATTATCGTTTCTTATATTACATAATATTTTCATAAGCTTTTTGTCAATTTTTTCCCTTGTTGATTCATATGCCTCTGATTGTCCATTTCCTCCTCAGATGTGTGATTGTATGGCTGGGAATCCCCAACTGTATTTCTTTTAAATCTTACTACATATTTTAGAATTATCTACATGACTGGGATCTTACAAATTCTTCCTCCAGAGTGCAAGAACTTTCACCAGTACTCCATTGGATTTATTTGGAATTTTGCATTGTTTTCAGTGATTTCCACAATAATAAATCAAGTCAGGAATTAGTAAGCAATCACCTTAGTAATGTACAAATTAGGGATGCTTATTATCAACAGACCGTCTTTGTTTTTACAGTCTTTGGGGGAATGGTGTGCGTTGAAAATGCCACACTGGCCACACTTAAGGTGGAAACAGCAGAGAGAGTATCTCACAAGTGGCAGGAAGAGGTGTGTGGCAATGAATTCCCTCTCACAGTTCACTGAAAATCAGCATGCTATAAGATGCTGATCTTTGATTCAAGCATTTCCTCAACCCAGCTGCTGCCTACGAGCCTTTAATTAGAAGAAACACAATACTCTCCAAACCATGATGTTGGCTTAAATCCATTTGCATTTGATTCTTGCAAAGGTCAATATTTAATGCCATCAGAGTTCACTCTGGGGAAAGTGTGAGCCTAAACTTGTAGAGCCAAAAATATCCCCCAGGCACAAAGGCGAATGTGGGTTCCATTCCACTGAGTTGAGGAAACATTATTTTCCTACAATCAGCAAAGTTGTAAGGCAAACAAGCACACAAAGGGCATTTCTCTAAATAGTGCTGAATTGCGTAGATGACACCTGTGTTATTTTCTGCTCAGCCCCTCCTGAAGCCATGTAGTTAACACGGGAGCTTCCATGTGAGTACAAGATGACCCCACACACCCTTGCTGTGTACGGTTGATGAACCCCTAGAGGCTGACACTAGCCCCACAGCAGGCCAGTCTCGTGCTCCCTCTTTCCCATCTCTCAAGGTACAGGTGATCATTGCTGGAGTGATAATGCACAAAGGCTTGTGCCGAAAAAGTCCAGCACTGAATAGTGGGCCCTGACACTGAGAGGACTGAGTAAGTCTCTTCTCAGAGGTGAAGAGAGAAATCGTGCCATCTTTGGTACCATCTACAGAAAACCAAGATGCTGCTGTGGTTATGCTGGAGGTCCATCTACGTCTCTGCTACTTCTACAGCTAAATTCTTTAACTCTTCCCTGGATTTTCAGAGAGAACTAAAGATCTTTAAATCAAATTTCCATTTTTTTGGTTAAAATAGTCTGGATTTGCAAACAATGGATTCCTGACCTATATGATCAAGTTTATCATATCTGACTACAAATTAGTATTTTTAGGAACCAGAAAAACATATAGTTCCTCTTGGTCATTGAATCTTTCCTCTCATTGATTTCTTATAGTTTTCTTTTGTACTCCACTTGGGGTTAGAAAAACCTTTCTTTCAAAACGGCATCTTGTGAAAGGTGACAGCTCTACAGTTTATCTAGATAGGACTGTTTCCATATGCACAATGCTTGATGGATAAATGCAGTAAAATATCCAACACTAGTGGCTTCCACTGCCAAAATTCTCTCAGAAATGGAAACCAGACAGACCTTTCTTTTAAGATAGGCTATGTGCCAAGATTTTGTTCATTTAAGAAAGACTATAGAAAGTAAAACAAATGAAAGAAAAACAAGTCCTGACCCCAAGAAGAATTGCACACATCATGCAGCAGCTGCTACACGTGGATAGAGAGCATATAGCCACCACACAGCTGGAGCAGGGCACACAGAACGCCTGGGGGAGTCACTGTCCCTGCCCCAAAAGTAGAGGCCTGGGGAGTGGGCATCCTTCTCCTCATGAAGAGCGAAAGTGATGGAATGGTCTGGGCTGGGCTGGATTTGACTGGAATGGGATGAGTGTGTGTGTGTGTGTGTGTGTGTGTGTGTGTGCCCATTCCACATTAAGCAATTGATACTGTGAATAAAAACAAATTTCACAAGGAGATGTACCAGATATTTGGAGACACTAATGAAAGTAGTTGCGAGGAGTGGTCCCCAAGTCGAATAATAGCTATGTTGATGTAGCTACTCTGCAATGTACTTGCCTTGCTGGCCCCCATTCTAAACTCTGTTTCATGTGACCCTCATGCCCTCATGCCTCCATGCTATTGGAAAGGCATGCTCAAAGGAACGGCTGCTGGAGATGTGGCTCTCTGGAAAGGCACACACACGAATAGAATGGGAGCAGGCTTTGTCCTGGTTCTGCAATATGGCAGGTGTTGACCGTTCCACTGTCCATCCCATCTGAAGATAGAAATCAGTAAAGCTTTTCCCAAGTCTTCTGCACTCAAGTGCTGGGCAACTCATGCTCTCTGGGAGCTGCTTATGTACAACCTGGAAATGCACGCAGTCCTTGGATACACAGCAGAGCCCCAGCACCATGACCTCAGGCCCAGCTCCGTCCTTTCCTCGTCATTTCTTCTGTTTATCCAGAAGATGCTGCTCTTGCTGCAGATGTTGACTGCAACTTTTACCAGGTGGAATTAATTAATTGCCAATTTGGTCAAAACAAGAAGTTTTGCTATATTTACTTTAGATTCTTCTCCTTTCTAATTATTCGTAGCAAAGGAGACCATGAAATTAGGAATTTAGATGCAGGCATTCCACAAAAACGAACAGCAATAGTAACACATAGGTCACAAGCAGGAGTCTGGCCTTGGCAGTTAGTTACAGGCCAAGCCCTGTGGCCCACTGAGACTTTCAGAGGTAAGTTAGCAGAGCACATCCAGAAACCATGCTTGTTTTTCAACCATGCTTTCTCTGTCCAGAAAGTTCCAAGTATAGAGACCCACAGTTAGAGACCTCAGTCCTATAAGAACTCTTCTTTAGTCAGAGACTTCAACTCTGGCTGTTAAGTGGAAGAAAAAGTGTGTTCTGCATGGGTCCCAGCCTTTGTATAGTCTCCGACAAAGTCGCAGGTATGGTACCTGTCCGTATATTCATTTGCTCTGTAGCCTAATGCACAATTTAAGAGAGGCAGTAAAAAGCCAGCAAGGCCACTCAGGAGCAGTTTTTGTTAGCCATTCTTTAAAATAATTACCCAATATTGATGAACATATTGGTCTGGACACAACTTGTTTTGGAGACCTGGAATATCCTAGGACAAAAGTCTGGTGGATCAACCACCTCTGCAAATGTGGGTGAATAGAGTTCAAGCCGGCACAGCAGAGCTCAGTTCCAGGAATCTTTCTGATAAAGAAGAAAGACAGTCTGTGTGTGTCACCTTCTCCATATCAAAGGCTTCCCACTGGGCCCTGACTGCAGAGTACACAGCAAGCAGCCGCTCTTAGGAAACCCACCCTGCCTTCTGGAGCAGCAGCACACATGGGGTCAGTGCCTATGCACAAGCATTAACTACTGCTCCTCTAGATAGCGAAATGAGGTAGAGCTAGGAGCTGGGCCAGAGGCAGGGAATGGCTGGACCGTGTGCAGACCTCAGCTGTGCAGTCTGGAGCACATCATTGACTCCCATGCTATTACTCCAAACATAAAAGGAGAAGTTTGAATCCAGTAATCTCTAAGGGCCCTTTCTGGGAGGAAAAACCATGACTATTCTGTAATTATTTAGTAGATCTCAGAGAACTCAGTGGCATATAAAGGTTTTTTGGTTGTTGTTAATTAGTACTATGATAAACAGCCTACTTGGAACATTATTAATGCAATAATCAGGTGCTAGACAGCATACAACAGCCTCTTAATATTTTCCCTTGGTTTTCACAATGTACCAACTGATATAGCAGAGGTGATCAGTGTGTGAGGTCAACCTCTTACTGGGAATATGACATGTATAGCTTAGACACCCCTATTTATGACAAGGCACATTTTGGTCATATCTCTAACATTGGCTCTCAGCCAAGGGAAAGAAGTATTTGTGTTCATGACAGAGGATATTACAAAGATTAATAAAACTTTAATTGATGTCAGTACCTTGGAGGTTATGGGGTGGGTGGTTAAATACACAATGTGAGTCCTGAATCATCTGCACATGAGGGAGGTATATGAGTACATATTGCAAGCAGATTCCTGCACGTGTTTGCCAACAAAAATATGAGTGCTAAGTTCATACTAAGCTTGGGCTTTTGAAAGAAATTCAAGACAGATTCAGAAACGAAGCTACTGCTAATAATAGTTATTTTTAAGTGGACAAAATTACAGGCCACACATATTTTTAAAATTAGAATAGTGACCTAATTAGGTTAAATAGCTAAAGGCAAATCTGAAAAAAACATCAGACAGAAAAAAAGAAAATTGCAATAAAAACTACTGTTAATAGAATTTTGGAAAGCAGAGGAGATATTAGCTCCATGGAAAAAGAAGAAGATGCTATAAAAAAGGAACATTAAAGGGAATAACGTGCTCTTGGAAGTTAAGCATATGACAGAAATGGCACACCCAGTTGAAGTTCTGAAATGAAAGTTAGGTGGGGCAACAAAATAAGATTGAAGGATCAGAAAATTAGAAAACAGAACTGGGTGGGCCAACATCCAAAAAGAGAATGGTGGGGGGCAGAAAACAGGAACATCAGTCCCTGGAAAAGTAATTAAAGAAAAATTCTCAGAACTGAAGGACAGAAATATCCAGATCACCCAGCTGACAACTGAGAACAATGAAGCGTGCTGAGGAATGTCATTGTCCCAGTCGCTCTTCTTGTTACTGGGACAGAATACCTGACACGCACAAGGGAGGAAAGTTTTCTTTTGGCTCACATTTCAGTCCACAGTTGACTGGCTCTAAGGCCAAAGGCATGCAGAAGAGCCCACTATCTAGAAGATCATAATGTCCAGGAAGCAGACAGCAAAAGGAGAGCCAAGGAGAGAAATAAGCCCTGAAATAAGTTCAGGCTCACAGTGACCTGCCTCTTCTGACAAGACCTCCTCTTTCAACAAGTCAGCCATAAACCCCCATAATACAATTACCTCCCCAAAGCACCACCTATGATCACATGAGGTTTTGGAGTAATAGCTAGATATAAACCACTATAGTAATCATGAGACCAAAACCTCTCCACCACACCCTCTTTCTCCGGCAGCTATCAGGAAATATAATCCCTTACTGAGGGCTACCTGGTTAAGTTCTTTCAGGTTTAAATCACCCTCCTAGTCTTCTCTGTGTAGGTTTGCTATGCTGGGGAAATACTCTGCAGATCATATTTCTGCTTTCTTAGCAGGTTCCGTAGTCATCTCTTCCCATGGGGGCACCAGAGACCAAGAAAGAATGGAGGAGGAAGGAGTGTGTTCATGGATGTTTGCTTCCTCATCCTGGTAGATGAGTTAGTTCCAGGTGGCAGTAACAGCACTGGCTGGCACCTGATCATTGGAGGCGTGAGTCCCAGCAGTATCTCCCTTCTAAACTCCCAAGATAGCAGTCCCAGCTAAGCAGCACTCTTTTGCCCAGAGGTCTGGATCCCAACTTTGCAAGACCCCCCTCCCAGCCTTTTCAGCTATGTTTTGTTCTCCCGGTCCAAATGGCTATCCTAAGTTATTACCTCTGTGATACCTCTTTACTATATGAAATCCTCTTTGTTAAAATAACTAATGTGTTTCTTATCTCTTGATTAGACCCCAACTGGCAAAACGCTTCCCTAAGTTGAGAGAGTAAATAAAAAACAAGATATGGGATCCAGAATGAGATCCACACAAAAGTGGAAATAATGGTCACATATCCCATAATGATATTTTGATCAAGCCCAGACTGCGTATATGACAGTGGTCTCCTAAGATGATATCACAGATATCTGTCATTGCCGTCCTGTATTGCAAGTACACTCACACTTCATTCCTGCAAATTCCCACAATGATGTTGAAATCACTTAACGTTGCCTTTCTCAGAACTTGTTTCATTGTTTATATTGGTCAGCTTTCTGTCACTGGGACAAAATACCTCAGAGATATTAAAAAGGAAGATACTTAAAAGGAAGAAGGTTTATTTTGGCTTATGGTTGCAAGAATCTTGTTGCATTTGGGTCTGTGGTGAGGAAGTACAATATGGTAGAAGTTCACGGTGAAGGAAATCACCTACCTCATGGCAGTTGGGAAGCAAATTCAGAGAAGAGGCCAGGGTCTGAGGGTCTTTCAAGAGCACACTCTCCCTGATCTAACTTCCTTCCATTAGGCTCCACCTCCTAAAGGTTCCCCCACCTTCCCACACAGTGTCATTGGCTGGGAACAAACCCTCATCATGTGAGCTTGGACAACATTTAAGATCTAAAGTGTAACACTGCTGTGAAGTAATTCATAAGTATAGCAGAGAGGATGAAGAGAAACACCAGCCATACAGTAGACATAGAGGCCAACTGGTTCACTTCAGAGCACATCAAAGAGCTCCCAGAAACTTCCTTAAGAGGACGAAAAAACATAAAATACTTCATATATTTATACACACCAACAAAAGACTTATTCCACGGAAGGAAACTGTGGGACTGAATAAGTGATCAGAATGCAAAGACTAAGCAAACAAAATAAAAACAAATGAATAAATGAAGACATTCTACATGTTGGGAAAATAAAATGTCAGAGTTCAAGATGAGTGCTAAAGCCAAAATAAATCTTTTGCTCTTTTAAATTATTCCTCTCAGGTATAACATTGCTCTGCTGTGAATAGCTTTTGTATAGATACAATAGTGTGGATACTGATCGAACTCAAAGTCACATATATTGGGCAAATTGGGGACTGTAAATTCCATGTAAGTATGCATATTTGTGTGCACAAAAGATGCCATATTTGCACATGAAAAAAAGCTAAATGCCCATTTTAACAATGGGGAAGTTTAATAATATTTAAACTTTTAGAAAAAATCAAGATGCTTACTTGTATGAGCATGGTGACAATAATAATAATAATAGTAATAAAGAGAATCTGCCTCAACCGTAATTATCAACATGAAATGAATGCACATACTGCATGTAGAAAAATACCTGGCCAATGATAAGAGTCACACAAGCACTTGTTGAGTGGATTAGCCATATAAATAATATGAGTGAGTTTTCTTTCATGTTTCTCTGAAGGAACTTACACTATACCATTTCAGATGCATTTCACCCGCACCTCAAAACAAGTCCCTGTGAATCATTTCCTTTCTTTCTCCTGTTCTAGACATCACTGAAGATGACACAATGAAGCAAGAGTTGCCAGAGTTGGGGGAAGAAGTAGCAGAGATAGGACATGGAGTTAGTCAACTTGCGGTTTGTAAAGGCACAGTCCTGCGGTATGCTGATGCTGCCGAAGACTTCTGACCCCAAGGGTAAGTAGTCGGGCCTAAAGAAAAAGTCAGAGAAGAAATCACAGGAGGTCACCCTTCTGACGTAAACTTCATATGATGATTTACCGAAAGCACCCTGAATTTCAATAATTCACTAGAAGATTCACACCCCCAGTGCAGGCTTTTTATCTCATTACACTTATTGTAGAGTCAGCCAAGGCAGGGACATGCAGAGCAGGTTTAGGAAGTCTCAGAGGAGAAACTCCCTTTGTCTGCATGCTGCATTACTTTCCCAGCATCAACGTGTGACCGACCATAGAGAGTTTTCCCAGCCCAAGAATCTTACCTGAACTTCTGTGTCGGGAACTTTATTGAGGCCTCAGTACGTAAGAGCGCGATTTATTGATTGACTGACTGACTGTCCACATGGTGAACTCAACTACCAGGTCACTCAATTCAAAAGCCCTGACCATAAGTAATAAGGTTGATCTTTCTGGTGTGGTCACCCTGTTGGGTGTGACTTCCAATGAGGGGAGGAAAGAATGAGAGGACAAGCAAGGATGGTGAAGAAAAGAAAAGGGGAGGACAAGAGGGGTGAGGAAGTCTCCTTCCTAAAAGGAAAAGGCGTTCATTTTCCAAGCTCATGGACACTACACTGTAATACCTGCCGTATGCTTTACCTTGCACATTATCCAGGGCATTTGCATGCTTCTTAAACTCCCCCGGTACTCTATGAGGCATTTTGAGTTTTGTAGATGAGGAGACTAATGCATGAAGAAACCAAATCATGCTGCCTGCCCCCCACGAGGAAGAAAACACTCTGGGAGTGGAAAACAAGTCTTCTGACCCACCATTCCTGTTCTTCCCAATACAATTTACAGCATCTGTTCTCCACACTTACCGGTCTTCTGCCTATTACTCAAGCTCTGCAATTTTACTCGGCAGAATTAATATTTTCATATTTTTTATTTTAAAAGTAAAAGGACAAAAACATATTAACCAACAGCCATTTACAAAGTAGCACAAAATAGTACAAGCAAAACCAATTACAGACAAGGTGATGGAATTGACAATGGTTGTTGTATTACATGTAGATAACTTCAAAGTGTATGCTCAGGAAAACACATACAGACATGCAAGATTGATCAAACAACTAATCATTAACTGTTCCTTACAATAAAGCAACAGAAGTAAGTAGTACAATTATGTTAGCTATCCTGTATATATATACATGCATAATTGTTCCTTTCTTCCTTGTCTTTTTCCCCTAATCCCAGTTGCTCTTTACTTTTGAGCAGTTTCCTTTCATTCCACGATTTTTATCATACCTCCTAATTTTTATTCACACTTCCAGGTTCTTACACTAGTGATATAATATGTTGCTTACACTTGCACATCTGATTTATTTCATTTAAGAGTATGGTCACTAGTTGTGACTATTTACCTATAAAAGCCTCAAGTTTGTCTTTCTTTATAACTTAGTAATATTCCATTATATAAAAATGCCACAATTTTTTATCCAATTCTCAGTGGATGGACATTTGGATTGCTTCCACGATTTAGCTACTGCAAATTGTGCTGCTATGAACATGTGTGCACATATATCACTGTGCTATGATGTTCTCAGGTCTTCTGGGAAAATACCCAGAAGGTTGAAGGGGACTTCTAGACGTAGTTTGCAGAGGAATTTCAAAATCAGTTTCCACAGTGGTTTCACCAGTCTGCATTTCCACCAGCAGTAGAGAAGTGTTCCTATTTCTCCACAGCCTCGCCAGTATTTGTTATTGGTTGATTTCTTAATGCTAGCCATTCTTACAGGGGCAAGATGAAATCTCAACCTTGTTTTAATTTGCATTTCTTGAATGACAAATGCTGTTGAGCATTTTCTCATGTATTTCTTTGCCATTTGTATTTCTTTATCTGAGAAGTGTATATTCATCTCAGATACCCATTTTAGGACTGGGTCTTTGAATTTGGGAAGGTTCATGTTTTTTAATTCTTATTATGTTCTAGATAGAAGACCTTTCTCGAAGGGACAGCTAGCTAAGATTTTTTTCCCAATTTGTGGGTTTTCTTTTTACTCTGCTGGTGATTTCTTTAGATATGCAAAAGCTTTTCAGTAACATGAGGTCCCAATTGTTGATTCTTTGAAGAAATTCCCTTGCAGTTTGGTTTTTCTTCATGAACTCTCTACTTACCCCTATGTCTTCAAGATTTTTACATACTTTCTCTACCAATAGATTAGTGTTTCTGTTTTAATACTGAGATTTGTGATCCATTTTGACTTGAGTTTGGTGCATGGTGATAGACTTGGGTCTATTTTCAGTCTTCAGCAAGTGGGAAACCAATTTTTCCAACACTGTTTATTAAAGAGGCTGTCTTTCTTCCAGTAAGCTAATTTTGCTCCTTTATCAAAGATTAGGTGGCTAGTGTGTTTGTGGTTGTGGCTGCATCTTCCAATCTGTTCCATTAATCCTCAGGTCTGTTTTTCAGCCAGTACCAGGTAGATTTTATTACCATAGCTTTGTAGTATAATTTCAGGTCAGGGACTGTGATTCCACCTGACTTGTCTTTGTTGCCCAGAATTGCTTTTGCTATTCTGGCTCTCTTCTGGTTCTAGATGAATTTAAGGAATGTTTTCTCTAGATCTGTGAGATATGATAATGGTATTTTAATGGGAATTGCATTGAATCTGTACCACAATTTTGGTGGTATGGCCATTTTCACAGTGTTGGTTCTTCCTACCCATGAGCTAGAAATGTTTTTCCATTTACTTTAGTCCTCTTCAATCTCTTTTTTCAGAGTACTGTAGTTTTCCTTGAATAGATCTTTTACTTCCTTTGCTAGATTAATTACTAAATATTTCAATTTCTCGGATGCCACTGTGAAAGGTATGGTTTCCTTGATTTCTCTCTCAGTCTGTTTGTTGTTTGTGTACAGGAAAGCTATTGATTTTTGAGTGTTGACTTTGTATCCAGCTACACTACTGAATTTGTTGATTAATTCAAGGAGGCTCCTGGTTGAATTTTTGGGGTCTTCCATGTAAAGTATCATGTCATCTGAAAATAGTGATAATTTCACTTCTTCCTTTCCTATCCTTATTCCTTTTATTTCCCTCTCTTGTCTAATTGCTCTGGCTAATGCTTCCTTAACTAGGTTGCATAGCAGTGGTGACAGAGGACATCCTTGTCTTGTTCCTGAATTTACAGTGAAAGCTTTCACTTTTTGTCCATTTAGTATGATGTTGGTTATTGTTTTGTCATGGATGGCTTTGATCAGATTGAGGTAAAGGTTATCTATTCCTATTTTCTCTAGGGTATTTAACATGAATGCATGTTGGACTTTGTCAAAAGCTTTGCCTGCATCTGTTGAGATGATCATGTGGTTTTTATCTTTGGCTCTATTGATATGGTGTATTACATTAATTGATTTGCATATTTGAACCATCCCTGCATTCCTGGTATGAATCCAACTTGATCATGGTGTATTATTTCCTTTATGATTTGCTGCATTCTATTTGCTAGTATTTTGTTGAGCATCTCTGCATCTATTTTCATTAGGGAGATTGGTCTATCATTCTTTCTTGGTTGGATCTTTCTCAGCTTTTAGTATCAGTATAATACTTGCCTCCAGAAATGAGTTAGGGAGAATTGCTTCCTTTTCTATGCCATTGAAGAGTTTGCAGAATGTTGGCATTAAATCTTCTCTGAGTATTTTATAGAATTCTACTGTGAATCCATCATGACCTGGGTTTTCTTTGTCAGTGAGTTTTTAATCACATTTTCAACCTCATTAATTGATATTGGGTTGTTCAGGATTTTTAAATCTTCCTGATTGAACTTTGATAATTCATACATACTTAGGGATCTGTCCATTTTTTCTGAGTTTTCTATCCTATGGGAGTAAAGATTTTCAAAGTAAGTATTAATCTTTCAAATTTCTGTAGGATCTGTAGTGATTTCAACCTTTTCATTTCTTGTTGCATGAATTTGAGTTTTTTCCTTTCTTTTTTGACAAGATTGGCTATGGGTTTATCAATTTGATTTAGTTTTTGAAAGAACCAACTCTGATTCATTTATTTTTTGTAGTGTTTTCTTCATCTCAATTGCATTAATTTCTGCCCTGATCCTTGTAATCTCCTCCCTTCTTTGGGCTTTGGACTTGACTTGTTCTTTTTCTAAAAGTTTGAGGTGTAGCATAAACTATTTATTTGTTCTCTTTCTGTTTTCCTTATGTATGAGTTCACTGCTATATATTTCCCTCTGTGAACTGCTTTCATTGCATCCAACAGATTCCAGTAGGTTTTATTTGAATTTTCATTTGTTTGCAGGTATTTTTTAATTTCTTTTTAAATTTCTTCTGTGACCCATTGGTTGTTCAGAAGGCTGTTATTTAATTTCCAAGTGTTTATGGAGTTTTTGGAGTTGCATTTGTCAATAATTTCCAGTTTCATTGCACTGTGGTCAGATAATATGCATGGGATAATTTCAATTCTTTTGCATTTAGGTAGGTATGCTCTATGGGCTAGAATGTGGTCTACTTTAGAGAAAGTCCCATGTGCAGCTGATAAAAATGTGTGTTCTGATGTTGTGGGGTGGAACACTCTGTATATATCTACTAAGTCCACTTGTTCACATATTTGGTTCAGGTCTGTTATTTCTTTGCTGAGTTTTTGTCTAGTTGACCTGTCTCTTTGCATCAGAGCGGTGTTTATGTCCCCATTACCATAATGTTATTGATTATTTGTTTTTTCAAGCCTGTTAAGATTTGACTTAGATAGTTTGGGGCTCCAATATTTGGTGCATACATGTTTAGGATTGTTATCTCTTCCTCTTGCAGCTTTCCCCTAGCTAGTATGCAGTCACCTTCTTTGTCTCTTTTGATTGTTTTCAGTTTCCATTTACATTGTCTGCAAACATAATAGCTACCCCTGCTTTTTTCTGGAAACCTGTTTCATGGAGAATTATTTTCCATCCTTTGACTCTCAGTCTATGGATTTCCTTTTGAGTAAAGTGTGTTTCCTGTATACAGCATATTGTGGGATTTTGTTTCTTAATCCACTCAGCCAGACTATTTCTTTTGACTGGTGAATTGAAGCCATTTACATTAATGGTTATAACTGGTATATGTTGGCTTATCCATGTCATGCTATTTACTTGTTGTTGGTTTCCTACTTTTGCTATCTGTTTAATTGCTTGCTCTGCTTGAATGTTTCTTTCTATTGTTGTTCTTGAGATTGTGGTCTCTTTTTTCTCTGTCTAGAATATCTTTTAGTTCTTTTTGTAAGGTTGGTTTGGCACTAATATGATTCTTCAGTTTTTCTTTTCATTGAAATATTTTATTTCTCCATTGAATTTGAAGGATAGTTTTGCAGGATACATCAATCTGGGTTGGAAGCTGTTTTGTCTCAGAACCTGTAATACCTCACTCCAAGCTCTTCTCTATTGCATGGTTTGTGTTGAGAAGTCTGCTGTGATTCTGATGGGTTTTCCTTTATAGGTGATCTGTTTCTTTTCTCTAGAAGTTTTTAATATTCTATTCTTTTGCTGGATATGTGGGGTCTTTATTATATGTCTGGGTGTGGTTTTATTTTGTTAATGGTTAGGTGGAGTTCTATTAACTGCCTCATTAACTGTACATCACAATCTTTTTCTATGCTTGGGAAATTTTCTGCTATTATTTCTGCTAATACTCTTTTTAGGTCATTTATGTTGCCTCCTGTTGTGTCATTGACTCCTATTAGTCTGAAATTATTTCTCTTTGCCTCCTCTTGCAGCTGTTGGATTGATTTTTCCTGGATCCTTGTTGATTTTAAGAGATCCTTTCACAATCACTAGCCGCCATGCTGTCTTCAAGACATGAAATTCTATCTTCAGCTTCATTCAAGTGGTTTTTCAAGCTTTCAATGGAAGTTTTGATTTCCTGGAAATCTTTTGAGTCTGCTTCATGCATTCTAGTTCATTCCTATATTGTTCATGTAATGTTTCCATCTGTTGCCTATGTCCATCTATTATTTTATCTATTTCTTCTCTACGTGTGCTGAGCAATTCTTTGATTATTATTGTCATTTCATTTTTTGCCTGAGAGATTATTTCTGATCTGATCTCTTCTATGGCTTGATGGAGTTGTTTTTTTTTTTTCATTTCTGGTGCAATTATTTCAGAGATTTCAGGTATATAGCTTCCAAGTTCTCCTATGTCTGTGTCTCCTGGACTTTTTCTTGGTGGAGTTGAGTTCTGAGACTGCTTTTTACTTCTACATCTTGACATTTTGGATGACCGATGAAAAGTGCTGAGCTACAAGTTACCCAGAGAGCTCACTGAAGGACTGTAGGGACCCTAGTTTACCTGGATATAAAACTTATTCCAAGATGGTAGAAGGCCATGGACCACTGGGCCTGGGATCCCCAGGCCATTGGTGGGTTGCACAGTTCAGACCACAATTGCCATGGTAGGGCAATGCTGGCTTTGGTACCAGGGTCTCCAGGCCATGGATCAAAAGCTTGAGGGCCTCAGCCATGGGTCCGATGGTGGCCAGACAGGGGCCACTGCTCTAGGATCCTCAGGTAGCTGGTCAAGGGATAGCAGGCCTCACCTCCCAACCTAGAACACCACAGAGCCTGGGGCTGCTCCTGCACAGTAGGCCTCACCTGCCAACAGAGAAGTCCACAGAGACTGATCCTCTCTGTCACTACTTCCCTGGGCTGGATCTGCTTCTTGTCCCAAAGGAGTAGGGCAGAGCACACGCATAAGCCTCACCCACCAACAGAGAGTTCCACAGAGACTGGGCTGCTCTTGTGCCACAGGCCTCACCCTCCCACCAAACTCTGCAAATTTTAGCCTTCTACCATGCTTGTGATAGTCTCTTTCCTTCCTTATTAATATCATATGCTTCTCATAAATTTTCTATGAAATAAAAAGATGCAAATCCAGTAAATTTGTAACCTGGGAATAGTCATACTGGGCCATTTCTGTCCAGGGGACATGGAAACTTTTGTTGTTCTTTGGTTTTGTCAGAATGAAACAGTCATTTGTCTCTTGGAACTTTTCCTCCCCAGTGCCCACCCCAACCTTCCACTACCTACTGATGAAATTGGCATATGTGTCAAAGAAAAGACAAGGATCTTCCCAGCAGGCTTCACTGAAAATACATAAAGGGTTCCTGGACTCAGACATCATTGTAGACTGATAAGCATGGAAAATCAGATCCAAGAAATTTTGACCATTATGCATTGATTCCATCCTGCATTTGCTTCCTATGTTTTTTTTTGTTTTTTTTGTTTTTTGGGTTTTTTTTGCCAATTGGTCCAATAAGAACTTTACCTAACTACCAGCACTTTACCTAATTCTTATTGAATATTACTGGAAGCAGTAATCAATGTAGGATAAAACTAACACCACTTAAAACTATGTAAAATTTGTTATGGATGAAAACCAAAAAAACAAAAATGAAAAATAGATTTGGCAGAAATAATTTTTTAAAACAAAATGTACAGTTTCTAAAATTGCACTTGATTTAAAATACTTGTTACCTGAAAGAGATTTTAAAAATAAAGTATATATATATATATATATATATATATATATACACACACACACACACACACACACACACACATATTTGGAACCAGGTATTGAACCCAAGAACTTGTGCTTGCCAGGCAGGCTCTTGTGCCACTGAGCTATTTCCCTGCCCCTGTTCAAATATATATTTTTAAATTTGACCTGACATATAGATTTGATAAGAATAATTTTTGCAAAAGAAAACTTATAATCATAACACATACAACTAGGTAAATTTGAGTCAGAATGAATCACATTAGAAAACAATTGATCATGAAAATAATAATAATAATGTTTTATTGGAATAAAAATAAACATAGTTTAACATTTTACATAAACATTAACAAAGAACTCAGTAAACACAGATTAATCCTTAAAATATCTTTTTCTATAAGAACTCATCAGTTCTGGTATAATTCTTAATTTAAATATTTGTGTACATAAATGCAGAAGAAAATATCTATGAAGTCTATCTGGAAGTTCAAAACAATGGGGTCAAAACAGTAAGGTCAAAGTATTTATTGTTTTGCTCTTTTCTTTAGGACTAATGTAAAATTATTGCCACATACAAGGAGTTGTTATTGTGAATGAGGCAGTATCTACAAAATGGTTGCCAACGTAAATAATTTGGATTCGAGCGACACATCATCTGAAATGTTGAAAAAGTCAAATCTTATCTTGTGGTTCCTGCTTGGGCTTCCCTTGGACCTGAGACACTGAAACCACCGGAGCCTCCCTTGCCTTGAAAGTTCTCTCAATGATCGTCAAGGCTCTGCATGATCTGGATCACCCTTTCCATAATCTCCTTTCTTCCCCTTTTCTCCCAGATGCTTTCCAGTCCACATCGGTAGTGGAAGAGGCTTGGGGAAGAGACGAAAAGGAACAGAGAAATGCTTTAAGTGCATCTGGTCTAGTTCATGGGTGACTCAGAACTTATAGGATTTGGGGATTAGTTTGACAGGTGGGCGTCTGCCAGCTGTTGACCAAATTCTCACCCTGGAATCCAAGTGACTCTACTCTTGACCCTGCTACTCCAGCACCACTCCCATGAGCATCTTTTCCTACCTCCAGTTCACTTTTAACACATGACGGTGGTCAAAATCTTACTCCCCAACTCCAGCATGGCGCTTAGTTACAGCAGCCACCCGCTACCAGGCTAACTGGAGCTGCCCACTCATGTGGCTATCTGTTACGAAGGATCTGCCCTGTATTTGCTCTGGTCATCTCTGTTTGCCTGCACCAGCACCATAGGTCCAAGAGAATGTTACTCTGTGTGAAGAAATTTCTGTTACCCAGGCTTGAGTCTGACACTACCCCAGGCACCTGTCCCAACCCTGGGGACCTATCTGCTTCAAAGTATAAACCCTCTCTCTCTGCCATATCCCCGTTCTTTCTCCTGCCAGTTGTAACAAGATGAGCCCCTGGCTGCTCTCCTATTCATAAGAGCATTCTCTGTCAAGCCATTCCAACTCCAGCAGGCAAAGCTCCAGGAAGCCCTGATAGATATGTGGCAACATAGAAATGGCTGTGAAGTCCTTTAGAGGACTCTCTGAATTAAGTTAAAGGCACGAGGAAACTCTAGATTACATATGTTGAAGAGGTCTGTCAAATTCTTACCAACAACCCTCTGTGTCCAAGCAACGCCTCAGCCTCAAGTTTTCTTCTTTAGAACAAAACAATTTTCCTTTGACCTCCCTACTCCTACCCTCATCTCTTCCTTCTCTCATCACTCCAGCCAGAGTTACTGCAATTGGTTCCTCACTGAATTCCACTTCAACCTCTTGGTTCCAATGTGCCTGGCAATTCTAAACCCACAGCTTGTTCTGTGGAGCTAGCTTTCCAAAGGAGTCTTGCATTTCACAATTAATAGACATGTTGCAAAACAAAAATAAAACAGAGCATCACACTGGGTTGAAGCCATCTCATGGATTTTTTTTTTAACCAGAAGTGGGGATTTGTGATATAAGCAGCTGTTAAAAAACCAAACAAACGCCAATACTATACTCTGAGATTGAGCCTATCCAGGGGCTGAATTATGTTTGCTTTGAGGTTTTGTGAAAGGTCATGAGGCCTAACAAAGTTCAGATGAAACTTGGCTGTTTTTCTTCTAGGCTCTGGCTCAAAACTTGTAGCATTTCATGTGGTTTGGAGTTTTCAAACAGAGTGCTTTGCACAGTGCTAATAAATGATTCTTTCTCAGCATGGAAAGCAATTAAATCTATGGCCTCTTGGGTTTGGGTCTTAGGATTAGTATTTATTTATTAAGAGCAAGGAGAAGAATTAAATGGCCTAGAAGAAGGAGCACACATAATGAAGTGGTCGAATTTGCTAAAGACACATTTCAGATGACTGGAAGCTGAAGCAAGAGAGTAACTCCTGAGGAACCCATAAAATGAGGCCAGTGGGAAAGTTGCTAATGAATGGAATCTAGCATCAGCCCACAGGGCACAAGTCAGAACTGTTTGCAAAGCCCCAGGAAGGCCCCAAGAAAAGACCCCAGCACCATCCATCTCCTCTTGTCACTGAAGATGGGTCTGAAGAGGTCTCCTGAGCCTTCCTGTGTTTCCATGTCTTAGAGTCTCCTCTCTGGGAATGTCTCTCCCAGGCAGTCAATGTGGAATCACACTGGGGGTAGAATCACCTTGTGGTAGCAGAATTTGGGGTTTTCTCCCGCAAGTCTCCCCCATTTTTTTCTTTTTTTGAACAAAAGGTGTGCATTTGTTTTCTAGGGCTGCCATAACGAACTACCACAGTCTGGGTGACTTAAGCAGAAACTTATTTTCTCTGAGTTCCAGAGGTTGTAAGTCGAAAATCAAGATGTCAACAGGTCTGTTTCTTTTGAGGCATGTTGGCCTGCAAATGGTCATCTTCTCCCTATGTCTTTACATGGTCTTTCCTCCATGGGTGTCTATGTCCTAATCTTTTCCTACAAGGTAAACAGTTATGTTATATCAGAGCCAACCATCTGAACTCATTTAAATTTACTTACCTCTCTAAAAACTTTATACCAAATACAGTCCCAATCTGAGATACCAGGAGCTAAAGCTTTGATATGAATTGATGGGGGGCATTACTCAGTCACCTCAGGAGGCAGCAAACCTGCAATATAGTGCTGTTCCATTCAACTCCTAACCCTGGTGCAGAGTGATGAGGTGAGGCCAGCCCTGTCACAGGGAGAGAACTGCTTCCCCCCACACTTCACATCCTCTGCTGGGCATCAAGTCCATCAACTCTGGAAGAGAGAAAGTGAAACAGTGGTGAGGCAGGCTGAGAAAGGCACAAGGAAACCATATGTGCAGTCATTTATTTTCAGGGACAATTGCCACTGGATCAGAGTCCATAAAAAGTGTTCTCCAAGTAATTTCCATTGCAACCCAGCAGAATTTACTTATACCTTCAATGAAAACAATATTTACTGAGAACACATTATTTTGAGTCACTAGAGACACAGCTGTACTCTTGCAGAGCTTACAATTACAGTGGGAGATTCTCACAATAAACAAATAATTTGATAGATAAATAAATCTTTGTTGCCTGGAATGAGGCATCCAGCAATGATTGATTGTGTTAATGGTGCCAGGTTTTTTTTAATCTCTCCTCTGTCCATGTTCTTTACCACGTGACTTTGGAGTTCTCATGGAGAGATAGGATCTATTTAGTCATATGACTCACTTTGATCAATAAGATGTTGGTAACTGTGACACATTCGGAGAATTGAGAAAAACCTCCTTACCCCATTCCTCATCCTACTGTTGCATCTGGGCCACTGTGCCAAGAAGCAGCCTGGGCCAGCCTGATGGAGAACTGGAAGATACATGGGAAGAAAAAGCTGCATCAGACATCATTGTACCATAAGTCAATTTCCAGAAAGCTGACAGACTTATTAACCCCTGGATACATGAGCAACCATAGTTGGGACCAGAAAAAGATTCCATCTTAAATCATAACACTACAGACATAGCTAAATAAGTATATATCATATAAATCCTGTTTTGAAGCACAACAAGATTATGACACGGGTTAATTGATCCAAGCACTGAAGGCTCCCATTAAGTCTGCATAATTTTAAAAAGGGATGATATGAGGCAGTATTAACCTTTAATATTTTGGCTGACAAGTATTTTGGAGCATACATGATCAGCTTGTTAGTTTTGTAGGAGATAAGGCTAGATAAAATTTGTGCCTTATGGGATAAAGGTGATATACAAAGTGGGAGTGGTAACAGCCATTGACTGACCTGCATAAAATTCTCCTGAGGCTCTCTGTGACCTTCAGTATAAAAGTCTCATTCTTTTCATGACATACGAGGTCCCCTGTCTGGTTCCTATGGTTTTCCATCTAGATCCTCTGTCTTCCGAGCTAGAGATCTAAATCCCACAGATGGTGCCCATCAGGTTCTGTTGCTTCCTGACTGCTAGTTGGGCTTGCCAGTACAAGGCAAGAGCAGAAGACTAAAAGATGGGAAGACTCATCTTTCCTTAGGTCAGAGTTTTCTTCCTCCGATCCTCTCTTCTCACTGAGCCGTAATTTGGCCGTGGGTGTGCTGTTTTGTTTTTTGCTTTGCTTTTTATTAAATACCGTGGCTCCTACAGGGTGGTTTCTTCCTATAGCCAAAGGCCTCACCATCTTCTGTTGAATCCTCCTTCCCATTGACCTCAGGCCTAAGGATGGTAACACTTCTGCTTATTAGTCTGGGGAGTTTATTTTCCCTTGCTGGTCCCTCACTCCAGACCAAACATTGCTTCTAAACAAAAGGCCCAGGTGTCATTTTTGAGGGTGCCCTCTGTTTCCTGCTGTGACTTTCCAGCCTTGTTTATCATCCACCACTCTCCTTCCCAGACCTCAAGTCCCAGCCCCATCTGCAACCGCCACTCCTTCTGTGTGTCCTTTTACTGTTTGAGCCAGGCCCACACACATTTTAGAAGTATGGGCTGAAGTATCACCTTTTCTGGAACAACATCCCTGACCACTGCCCCACCAGCACCCCAAGCCCTGAGCCAAATGCTGTTCTTCTGTGCCCCTACCCTAGCACCACCCCTAGTGTTCAGTGCCCATCTAGTAGCATGTCTAAACCTCCCTGGAGGACAGAACAATCACCTCCCAAGATGTTTCGTCCCAGCCTCCAAAACTTGAATCTGTTGGGTTATATGGCCAAAGGTGACCATGGTTTCTAATCAGACTTCAAGAGGAAAGGGAACACTGGATTACCCCTGTGAGCCGCCTATGCAGTCACACAAGTCCTCAGCTGTGGAAGAGGGAGGCAGAAGAGTACAAGCCAGGGAGATGGCAGTGAGAGACTTTACTGGCTGTTGTTCCATCCTTTGAAGATGGAAAAGGGAGCCAAAAGCCAAGGAATGTGGATGGACTTTAGAAGCCAGAAAAGGCAAGAAACAGATTCTCCCCTAGAGGCTCCAGAAGGAACAAGGCCTTCAGCACTTGAATTTGGCAAGATCTACCTTGGACTCCTGACCGCCAGAACTGTAAAATAACCAACTGTGTTGTTTAAGCCACCAAATATGTGGTAAGTTGCTACAGCAGCAATGGAAAACTAAATACTCCCCCAGTCGATGGTCAGATCCTTGAGGACAAGGACTGTATCTTTCTTATCTTCCAAGCTCCTTTCACAAAACTTGTCTCACAGTGGTTCTCAGAGGTATTTGTTGAAGAAAAGATAGGATACAAAATTATCTGGATCCGTCTAGGTCTACCATCCCTGTCGCAATTGTTTATGTGAAAGAAGAAATCTGCACTTGCCCATAAAATTTTTAAAAATAGCTTTTAGTTATTAATCTACCATATAATCATTGAGAAAAATAACTCAGCTTGTTGCCAAGGAGAGCAAGGATGCAGGAATGTGAAGGCATTCACGATGTCCTTCCTCTCAGGAAGGCAGCTGTGGTAACAGTGGCCTGCCTCAGGACATGCCCAGCTCCCCATATGGGCAGGGAAGGAACAGATTGTTCCTTCCCCTCGAGCAGCTGGCCCTGGTTTTGGCTGGATCTGGGTTCCTGGGCCTCATGGGCACTGGCTACTACAGTTTGGCAAGTGCCTCCGGCTCTGGCATTTCCAGAAGGGCTGTTCTATTACTAATCTGGAGCGGACACCTCCTATCATCACCATGATCTTGTTCTTATGGCAGCACCAACAAGAAATGAGCTGCAAATCCCACAACCTGTTCATGAAACGAGAGCTAGTACATTGGTTTCCAGCTCATTTGACTTTGCTGAGAGCTCTGGCCCACAAGCCAGGAACCCAGGGGTCTTTTCTGGCTCAGCCTGTAGCCAGCTATGCGACCTTGACTGACTTCCACGTAGCATATGAAAGGGGCGGGCTTCTGTGGTTGCTGCAGGCTGTTACATTCTAAGCGTCTGTGACAGTTGTACAGTTCCCAAACACATTGATGCTTGGGGAAGGCCAGCGACAAACTGTCCTCACCAGGGATAGCATTTCACCAAGGCAGAAAATAAAACCTGTCAGCTGAGGAGGAACGGGAGAGAAAAAAGTTCAGAGTGAAAGAAGGAGAGAGGGAAGAAGTGAGGAGGGAGGAAGAGTTTATCGAACACGTAGTAAGTACCGGCTCCTTTCACCTGCCTCCATTCACACACATTCCAGGCCAGAGCCTCCCAAAAATATTCACTAAAGTACCTGAGACCTTGGAAAAGAGTGACAAAGACCCCTGGGAATTACACCTATAGAAAATAGGAAATCTGAAGCTTCATTTTATCTTAAAATTGGTGTGAGGTTGGTGCTCTCCTCCACACCAAGGGACTTCATTTCTTCTGTGGAATAAAACTGTTGCTACAGGAAGATACAACCCATTACTCTTGTGGTGTACAGACCTCCAGCCCACTTCCATTTTTCTCTGCTGTGGGACATTCCAATTTGGGAGGCAAGAACTTGAGAACTGTGAGGAGAGAGATTCCTCAGCCTCAACAAGGTCTGGTAGGTTACCCAGTTTACTACAGCCAGAGAAATCAAGCAAATAAAGTGAAATGCACCCAACCTAAGAATATTACCTCCAGAATATCAGGGTGACAGGTTTACTCCAGCGGTCCTGCCTTCCCTGTACTCTGCACTGAAGAAAGACCACGACTGTTTAGTGCTCTGTTCACAACGGTGAAGCACTTTAATACTCCGTTTGCATCACTGCCAGCAATGTGAAGAGGCAGGCTTTGGGGTGTTTCTTCTCAAAAAGTGGAAGTTGCAGAAGAGGAGACAAAGTTCCTAGGAAATGGAGGCCCCATCCCTAGAACAACAGCCGGAGAACCTAGTCAGGGAGAAGGTCTTAGACACCAGCAGATAGGAACAAGATAAGGCTTAGCCATAGACACCACAGAGTGGAGAGGGAAACCCCAACAGAATGCTGGAAGGCCAATCAGGGCAAAGGCTAGATGTGAAGGGGCCACAGCAGTAGGTAGGACACAGGGGATGTGCTTGCAAAGATGCAGGGGCTCAAGGGAAGCAGGTGAGAAACTGGAACAGATGCAGAGGTCTTCCTGAAGCCACAGGGAAAGAGACTCACTTAGAAGAGAACTTTTCCTGGGATGATCAGCATTAAGGGTTGAATAATTCAAAGCAATGCTGAGCACACAGGGATAGAACATCACAAAACCAGAACTGGCAAGAAAAAGTAACAGGAAATGAAAAAGGGACAATATGATGTAGAACCTAGGCTCATCAACATAAGTTTGAATCCTATCAGGCCTGGCTGTGTGACTTTTGGCAAGACGTGTAACATCTCTGAGCCTCTGTTTCAACCCAGTTAAAATCAAGATAAATACCTCTGTCATAAGATCTTGAGAGATCCAAATAAGATCATACATGCTCATTATATGTTAGTTTTTCTTACTACTAGCTCTTATGTGACTGTTACCAAGCAAGCAAATTGTACTTTGTCTATATTTAAGATTCTGAAATTGGGTAGGAAAAAAAAATACTAGGAAAAAAATGCTTTGTCAGAGTCACTAGATTTTATTTTGGAACAAACAGGAGTTGGAAAGAAGAGAGAGAGGGAGGGAGGGAGGAGAGAGAGATCGAGGAGAAGGAGGCAAGGAGGAGGAGTGAAAGAGGAAGGGAAAAAAGTGGTGGATGAGAGAAAGATGGAGGAGGGGGAAGGAAAGAGAAAAAGGCAAGGAACCGTCCTGGCAATTGTCAGCCAGACAATTTAGCATGGAAAGATTCCAAAATAAATCATCCATTGGCTCCTTATTCCCAGCTTCCCTTACTCTGCAGTCCATCCCTGAATGTTAAAGTTCTCCTGAGGCCCGCCTTTGGCCCTGCTCCCTCCTCACTTAACGCGACCTTCTCGAGCAATACCCATTCCCACCGCTTTACCTGCTACTCGTTCTTTACTCATTAAACATTTATTTCCAGCTGGGATATCTCTCTTGAGCTTCAAATTTGACCTGACTAGATCAAAGTCAATACAAAATAAATTTGCATTTGCCACCCAAAAAAAAAGCTCTTGGTCTTCCTTTTAATCCTTACTGATACCACCAGCACTCTCATCTCCCCAAATCAAAAATGTGGGAATCATACATCATTTTTCCTCTTTCTCTACATCGCCCCTGCCTTGATTTTGTTTCAAACCTATTTCAGCTTTCCAGCCCTACGTTAATTGCAACATTTGGGCACCCTAGACCTCAACCAGACCATAGAAAGAGTTTGCCAATTTGTTTTACTGAGGTCAGACCCACACTCATCCCACCCACCTCTGTAACCAGACCAGTGATGTGATACATGATGTTCCTTGGGAAATCTTTCATGGACTCGTCTTCCAAAGCACAGAAAAAAATATATATATATAAATATATAAATATATATATATATATATATATATATATATATACACACACACATAAAGTCCTAAGTATAACATGCAAAGCCCATCCCTACCTTTCTGGCTTCATTCACATTCCTGGTCTCTATTTCCTAACCCAAACAGTGGAACACCCTCCATTCCACCCTGATTGAACCACTTATTTGAGGATATTCTTCACTCTGACTGAGAGTTTCTGATTTTCCCATCTGTCCACCACATTCCTGGCTACCTTCAAGGCTTTGCTTAAGTGCTATGAAGCCTTCTCTAAGTTTGCTATGTACACAGTGAAGCAGCCCTAGAGCACAGCTTTCCTATAGCACTGAGAAGGTATTTGGTATACTGTATGATTATCTGTTTAAAATACAGTTTCTGTAATTGGACTGAGAGCTCCTGGTGGGTAGGAACTGCATTCTATTCATCACTGTATTCCCTGTGTCTTGTAAAAAGCTCAGAACATGGTGGTAATCAGTATGTAACATGAATCATTGATTAGATGATGAACAAAGCACATGAATATAGTTTGCCTATGGTCTGAATCCAAACTAATAGAATTCCAACACCTCTATAACAAACTATCATCCTGATCCCTTACATTGACATCAGAGGAGACAAAGAGCTCATCTACAGAGTCCAGTGACCACGCTGGGCATGTCACCTTGGAAACAGCATCTACTAAGGTCACTCTCGGTCATCCAAGATCTCCCTATAATCCTAGAAATTCCACTTGGTCTGCATGCTCCATGGTGCTCAAGCTTGGGAGATTTCAATTTATTAATTAGCCATAAAAATATCACTGCCAACGACTTTGATTGCCAGGTTTCTGTAGTCATAATTTTTTCCGTCGGAGAATCTGCAGGGAAAACAAGATTATAACCAGAAGATTATCTTGGTGAACACAGAACTGAAGGAAGAACAGTGGCCCCAGCTTATTCATCCATCCAACTGTCAGCACCATCTCTCCATCTTTCATGTTTGCTAGAAATGGACCACACAGACCAGCCAGAGTGTCTTCTTACCTAGACAGCAGCAGAGATGCTCTGGAAAATTCTGCTTTTTTAGTTCTAATTTTCTAGACTTTATGTCAACAAACCCTTTGTGTTGACTGGGAAGACACAACAGACCAGATCTGAATTTTAAGAAGAAGAATACAGACAAATGTGTTCTAAAGCTATTCTCATGTTAATTCAATACCTCAGGCACTTATGTTCAAATTATTGCTTAGGGAAAAATCATTTTCACCAAAGATTGATTTCACCCAAAATAAGTTATCCTAAGTTGTGAAGAAACCTTTGTTCCTTGTGCCTCTGTGCTGGATTTGCTTTCTTAGGAAATAAACAGTCTAGATTATTAAAGCTTTGCTTTACTGGGAAGCAAAACACAGATGGGAATCTAAACAGAAAAAAAGATACTAGGTGTAGTATCTAGTAGTAGTAATATAAACTGAGCTAATACTTTCCTTTTTAGTTTGCTGGGACAGGCTTATAGAATGGGAGGGTTTCAAACCTTCTGTAAAGAGGAATCCACCACAGAGGACTGCATTTGTCCACTTCTCCAGCCCAAGGCATCTGTCTTTTCCCCATGATCATATGAACTTGGTTGGAAGGTCTGGGTTGGAGAAAACAGACAGATTGAGGTAGTGAGGGGCAGGAGGCCTTCTATAAGAGGAATAGGGAACTGGGGTTGGAATGAGGACAACTGGAAGAGGGAAAATCTCTTGGTGGTTAGAGCCAGAAGTCTCAGCACAGCCAGGTAAGAAGCCTGTGGTGGTCCACCCTTAGATATCTGATTAAATGTTCACATTCAAAAAGTGGTCCCTAGAATTCCCTGAAGGAAATAAACTTTGGGTTAACGCACTCTTCCAAGAAACCCAAAGCAATTTCCTCTCTCACTGAGATAACTTGAATGAGGAAGTCATCCTTGGCTACTACCCCAACACTTTCTTCTAGATTTTTCAGATACTTTATAGTCACAGAATCTACTCAAAGCAATTTCTGGCTGAGGTATGACCAGGGGAAACTCAGGTTTTGTGGGGCCTAAATACAACAGAGTTGCTGTAAGGATTAAGAGTGACATTTTATGAAAGCCCTCGTACAGTGTAAGGACTCAGCAAAACACAGTTACCTAAGCACAGGTTATGAAGCAAAGAATCCCAGATCAGACCTCAAGACTCTGAGAAGCTGTCATTAGATATGGCTTGTGCTCTTTGACCAGAACCATGAACCAAAAGAAACCTATTTTCTTGATAACTCACCAGGTCTGTGGTCTTGTGTTAATAGCAACAGAAAACAGAGTAATACAGTTTACATCACAGAAAAATCTCATCTGTCATCTTAGTTTGTCAGTCAGGATCGGGTGGGTGATGATATTGTAGGGGGTAACTCAAAAATCTCAGTAATTTAAAACAGTAAGACAGATTTGTTTGATATTAATAGTTGACCGAGGACTTGGCTCCCTATCACCATCGTGCCCACTTCAAGACCCTGGCAAATGAAGCATGCTCTAGCTGGAACATTACAAGTCAAAGAGGTAAAGGCAAAGTATAGAAAACACAAACTGGTTCTTAACTCTTCCACTGGGAAATAATACCCACCCTTCCACTTACCTGCTGTCAAACAAAGTAAAACACACGGCCATACCTAATGTCTTGTGGACAGGAAAGTACAATCCCGCCATGTGCCTGGAAGGAAAGAAAGCCAGACTGTTAGGGTGAAACCCTGAAGAATATCACACTGGGATAGACAAACCAGATCCACTCCAGAGCCCCAAAACAAAGGCTCAGTCAAGTCAGAGAGCCCTACACTTATACAAAGAATCTCATTCTGTTGCTGAGTAGAGAGTAGATGATGGGAAGGTACGTATGGCAATTGTTCTGACAAGGGTGAGGGTGACTGTTCTTTGAGAGGGAGATAATGGGGAAGTGTCTGAATATGTATTTTTCAAAGTAGACATGACAAGAACTGCAGATGGATTAGGGTGGAGCATGAGGGCAGGGATGACCTCTAAAAAAGCTGTGACCCCCCACAGGATACTATAGATCCTCCATCCCACCTTTACCGAGCACTTTTTCCTCTTTGCAAAACTGATAAGTAAATATGTTCAATTGTTTTATAGTTCTTGATTGCTACTGTTGTTAAATGTTTGCTATGTTCATATACCATTTATGCTTCTTCTATTGTGTGTGTTTCTTCTGTTATGAGAATAATATTTTAGGCTGAAAACACTACTTGAAACACAATAAAGATAGTTGTTCATGTTCCCCAATGGCATGTGAGTTTCACAAACAGAAAGGACAAAAATAACCTTGTCCATTTCAGTCACTACTCCATCTCTGGCACCGAAAGCAGTGCCTACTTACCCTTCAGTGATGATAAAAACCACTAACACCTAGATACCTTGGTCTGTGTCACGCACTCTTATGAGGGCTTCTCATGCAATGACTCACTTATAACAAGTCACTTATAACTGAAGAAAAGTAAATGATTGGCTAAAATTACAAAGATGGTGAAGCTGGGGTCTGGCCCTAGAGTCTAGCTCTTGACCACTGTATTCTGTTACCATTTAGATATAAGTGCAAAAAATATTCAAGTGTCAATTAATTTTCTAAGCTGTAAAAAGTGAATAGTAACATTCAGTCTTAAGTACTTGGCAGGGGGAAGTGAAAATAATAATATAGTTACTATAAAAGAAAAATTATCTAAAATCCATTTTGTTGTTAGAAAATTGAGAAAAGGCTTAGTATAATACATGTTTGTTCCAGGATCATGCTTCAAATTCTCAACAATGAAGTACATCCCTGGTTCATGACCTAAAGGTGTCAAATGAGACTCTAGAATGAACATTGGTCTCCCAGCCAGTCATTTCCTAATCTCGACAAAGCTCAAAGCCATTGCATGCATTCTACTAAGTAACTCTTCCAAATGTTGCTAAGTATACATCCTCACTGTCTTCTCAACAGCTCCTTGCTGTGGACCAGAAACTTTTCTCACTGAAAGACAAGTGGGATACAAGAGACACAGCTATAGAATTAGCTCTAGGGAGTGCTGAGTCTCAGCTGTCCTGAGGGCTGGTAAAGTAAAACAAGGGAGAATAATTGGTTTATCCTCTGATAGTCATGAGAACCAAGTAAAGTTAGGTACATATGATGGTTAACTTCATGTAGCATTTGACCATGTGTCACTTGACCATATGCCACCCAAACATTGGACCCAAATAGGACAGGCAACCCTCCTAAATATGCCACACTCTGCCAAAGGGCAGAGTCCTTTCTCTCCAAATTCCTTGGTAGGTATCAGTAAATTGCAAACTCAGATCCTCCGGTACATGAACCTATGGGAAGTGTGAGGAGTCTAATTTTGAAGGCAGTATATTGCAACTGTTATGTTCCTGGCAGGTGGAAGACAGGAGTGACACTTACAGATTCTGAAAATACCTTACATCCTTGGGGGTTCGATTAATACAATTCATAACAAGATCAAAAGAATAACAGAAAACATAAAGGACGTGGGAGAGGAAAGGTAGAAATCCAACATGTAAACTCTGAAAGGACAAGAAGGGCAAAATTCATAATCAAAATACAACTTTTTTAAATCGAAGATTTTAAAACAACTGATTAAAAGACTGTGAAATTAATTAAATTAAAAGAGCTATCACTGTCTGAAGCTATGTAAGTAAACTTAAATGAACTTTGGCAGATAACTATGAAAATTCTTAAACTTTAAGAATGAAAATTTCACCTTTCTCAGAGGGGAACAATCAAAATTTCTACAGGTCTCTTTACTGCCATACCAAGACAATGTAGTGAGAGCTTCAGGAACTCCTAAAGAAAAGGACTAATCTAAGAATGCCATAGACAGACCAGCTGTGAATTGCAGGCAGAAAGAGATTTCAAATGGTCAGTCATTTAGAAATTTACAGACACCTTTCCTGCAGGCACCCAGGGTATTAACCAGTCCACCAGATCCCAGGGTGTGGGTGTTTGGATGAGAAACATGATACAGAAGATGAGAAATGGGTTCAGTAAAGCCAATTCTCTTTTTCTCTTTTTCCTTTTTAAAAATAACCAAATGTTAATAGGAAATGATGTGGGTTGATAGGAGAAGAGTGAATAATTAAGGGGAAAAGGAAGACTGTTATTTGGTGAATTATCTAACTAATTGGGGTAATTGTTTAAATAAAAGTAGAACAAAATAAATCAAAAATAATGAATGCAAAAGCCCATAGATTACACAAATGATGAATAGAAGAGGGGGAGGTCACAGAGTACGAAAATGTATTATCCACCACAGAGAAAAAAGCAAAGCAATTGTTTAAATGTATAGAATTAATATTATACTACTAAACCCTTGCCAAAAGTAATTGTGGCTGATTTATAGTAAGAAGTTAATAACTACTGTGATTAGGAATGTTTATGGCCTGTTTTAAATTAATCATAAGTAATGATACATATAAGACATTTACTTTTTAAATTATTCTAACATGAAAAAAATATTATGGTCCATCAAAATTCAAACTAGAAAGGAAAAAATTGGATGTTCCCACTTTACAAAACAAAAAACGAGAATGCAGAAGACAAAGAACATGATGAATTATTTCATTCATTGAAGGATATACTATTTGATTCTATCCATGTGTAAACTTATAAATGAACATAAAGCATAAAGATATTGAATAACTTGTGAGCAAATATTAGAAACACACTCTTAAAAGAGATCATTATATTGTGATCATGATTTAAATTAATTAGAACATGACTTTTTAAAAAAAAGTTTTGAATTAACTGAATAACAACCAAAAACTACAAACAATTCTTAGCAAAAGAAGACAAAAAGCTACACTTTATTTAGACATTTTAATTTTCATAAAGAAAATCTCTAAATTTTAATGAATATTCTAACTGAAATATGTCAAAAATTTTAAAAAGTAAAAGCCAACTAATTATTTCAGAAATTCAGCTGACTTCATATTTTAAAATCTAATTTAAAAATCACATCAGAAATCTTTAAAATAAAATGAATTTGATCAATAATGCTATGTAATTGGCTAATTTTATTCTCAATAGTGTACTCATTAAACTCAAGAACAAAATCCACCACTATTATTTGTATTTTACATAGGATAGGTGGTTTTTATTCACGTAAAATATGAAAAAAGAATATGTACTTAAAATGGAAAGACAAATTAATAGTTGTAATAATGATATCATCTTGAACTTTAAAATTAGTAGTTGAAGATGACATTATTGTACTTCTTTAAATCCAAAAGATTCATGTGAGAAACAATTAGAAGTTACAGAAGAATTTAGGAAGTAAAATAGTAAAGTTCAAGATAGCATCATTATTTCTTTGTACTGGCAAAAAAAATCTATATTATCATTTTAGAAAAATACTGATCCATAGTCCATTTATAATGGGAAGAAAATTATAAAACAGAAATAAGCTTAATGAAAGAAATTTGGAAAGTTTGTTTTAGAGTCTAATTATTATCAGTAGTTTTTAAAGTTTAAGTACAGAGATTAATCATCCAGCTGAACAATATTTTTATTTGTGTATGTTTGTAACAGAAAAGTAATGGTTATTTGAGGGAATTGGTACATATAACCTATCTTGATCATTTTTTACTCCATATCCTTAATAATAGTTTTTAAATGTAAAAATTAAATTTCTTGCAGTTATTATTTTATAATTTCAATATCAATATTATTTCCCAATTTGAGAAAATACTGATAGTTTAAAAGGAAGTAAACATGTAAGAGTAACTAAAAAAACTTTAAAAAGCACAATAAAAGTAATTACCTCTATTGGTCATTAAAATCTATCATTAAAGAAAACCAATTTGAATGGAGGCTACTTAAGCAAAATTTTAAAAATTCTATAAAACAAGAGTCCAGAAATAGGTCTAACTAACTATAAAAACTCAATAAATGATAAAGCAAGTGCTCTAAAATAATCATAAAATGATTATTTACCAAATGATGTTAATAAATGATTTAAAAGTCAGATTTACTGTATATATACTTCATAGGGAAATGTGTTATAGAGATGTCTTGCAATCTACACCACAATAAACCAGAGACAGATTTAAGAGTTAAGTAGAAGATAGTAAACTGAGTACATGACGTGTTGATGAAGCTCACCAATACCGCTGCTACCAGGATAATAAGACTTAAAATTAAGACCAGAATGACGTTCACATAACAGAATGTGACAGAATGTAAAATGATCACAGTGTTTTGCATTTCTTCACATCCATGTATGGAACCTATTTTTTCCACTTCTCAAACCTGGCCTTACCTGGACAATTGGTTTGGTCAAAAGAATCCACTGAAACCCCACTGTGTAAGCAGAGGAAAGCACACAGGAGATTAAGGTGCCTGAGAACTTCTTCCTCCTGGAGCCCTTGTAATGGGCACTGCTTGGAGCCCCTGCAGCCCGGCTTGCTGGATGATAGGACACAGTGTTGAGCACAGACCGGCCTTCCCAGTCAATCCATCTTAGATCAGTCAGCCCCAGATACCCAGGGAGCTGGTGGCGAATGCTTGAGTGAGCCGCAGTCATTGTAGTCGCCAAGCTGAGGCAGCCACAATGATCCACTTGTGAACTAAATAATGGTCAGTGTTCCAAGCTACCAAGCCTCGAGGTGGTCTATTACACTGCAATGAATAACCGACAAGATGACCGCTCAAAAGTAAGGCGAATTATCAGTGTGGTATCTCTGAGAGACCGATGGGATTTGCTACCTAGAGAAAAAGATCACTCAGTGTATGTGAGAATCCTTGCGAGAGGGTCTACCGCAAGCTCGGAAAGCCATGGTGGGTTTCTCCTCTGGCCTCAGGGACATGGAGGCTGTACAGATTGCATTCGTTTTCAGCTGGGGTAATCTGGCATGACAGCTAATTACATTATCACCCATGGTCATCAGAAATGGAAAGATAATTGGATTTAAGGTGCTCAGAGAACTGTTCAAAAAATGTTTTCTGGATCCCTCTGTCCATCTCTCAACACTGACTTCAAGGTGGGCTTCATTAGGGTCTACATATTTAGATCCCAGGTATCTTCACAGGCAATTCTAATCAGCTTTTCTGTGAGGTTCTAGAACTTGCAATGTTTAAAGGAAATTCTTCTCTCTCTCTGTCTCTCTGTCTCTGTCTCAGTATCTCTGTTTCTGTTTCTGTATCTGTGTCTCTGTCTCTGTCTCTGTCCTCTCTCTCTCTCTGCCTCCCTCAAGCTTGGAACCTATCGTGCACCAGTGTCTTAGTGACTTGTCTTATCTCCAGGATTCAATACCCAACACTCACAATTTAAAGGAGCAGAGGTTTATTTTGGTTCACAAATTTCACAGCTTTCAGTCTGTAGTTAGCTGACTCCCAGCAGGCTGGTGTATAGCAGAGGGGCCTGTTGACGACTATTGCTCACGGCATGATGGACAGGAAGCAGACAGAAAGTTAAGGGGGAGTGGAAAGGAAGATAAATCCTTCCAGGCCGTACCCTTGTGACCCACCTCTTTCACCAGACACCATCCTCTAGCAGCAAGTCATCTCTAAGCCCCCTGGATCTAATCACCGTTCAGTAGGCCCACCTTTGAGCACATGAGGTTGGGGAGGGGTAGATTTTGTCCAAGGGATATTGGACCAAAAAAGTTAATAGTTTGTTACCGCAAGAGGAAAGAAAAGACAAATATCAGAATGAGACAAGATATGATCTATTGATGAGAGTTTCTCTGAGAAAGTTGAAAGGAATGAACTCAAGGGAAAAGGTGGAGGGACCGAGCTCCAATCTGAGGAGGGATGTGTGCTTTTTTATGTATATATGTACTAAGTTGTTGCAAGTTGATAACTAATTAAAGCTAACGATATCTATATCACAAATGAGAGAGCAAGAGTATTGTCTCCTTGAAAATAAACCATTTTCAAGCATCTAGCTCCAAAGTTACTTGCACACTTGCTGATCAACAGTTAATATGGTAATTTTTAATATCACTAATGAAATTTCTGTCATCATAAAACATGAATTCATTGGATGCCCATGTGGCACAGCTGTTTGGTTATTTTGAGTCATCTTATGTTTCAGGTTAGAATAAAATAAATGTCCAGATGGGTCACAGGGGCCATGAGTACAATACTTAAAAGTACAGCTATGGAAAAAGTCAGTCTTGGGTTTGAAACCTGGCTACAACACTTGCCACCTACATGACCCTAGGAAAGTTATTCAATGTTTAACTCGTATAACCCACTCCACAGAAGGCCTTGAACTTAGTAAGTTGTCAATAATATTGCTTGTCTGTGACTGTGATTATAATTCTAGAACTTTAAAGCCAGAGTTTAATACATCGCTCTCAATTTCTCATCATTCAGATTCATTTCTAATTCAGTAGGAATTAGTGAGGCTTCACTGTGCATTACACAGTATAATATGTAAACACGGAAATACAAAGGCGCATAAGTAACCAACTACTGTGCATTTTTCTTTTCTTAAATAAAAATCCTGTAGATTTCCCTCACCCAGAAATCCTTCCCAGACATCCCCTTTAATAACTGCAGCTCTTTCAGGATTCCTCACTATAGTGAAAGAATTCAACCATATTTATGTTGTCCAGTCAAATACTTGGTAGTTTCTACTTTTAAGAGCATATTTTCTAAACATCTCTGGTAAATGGAGATTTTGACTTTCTGCCCGGGACACCCTGAGAGCTGCTCCTACAGAAAAAAACTAATAGGATAATAAATCCCAAGTCCTTTTTTTCTCTCTCTCTGAACAAGAGTTGTTTTAGTTAAACTAGAATTCACTTTTCTCTGAAGGCCGCCCCGTCTCCTCTCAGCCCATTGTGTTTAATACAGGACTTTTGACTCAGCCATCATTACTCACACTTTACTGATTCTACTTTAAACACTGTTGGCTAAAACGACAATTTATCAAGACTGTTTTGCCTAGCAGTTGGGGATAATTTATTTTTCTGTTGAAGGGTTTGATATTTATTAGTGCGGCAGCAAGCCGGTCAGCAGAGATTCACACTCCAGGGGACGAGCTCTGGGTCCAGCTTTGGGGACGGCTGCATGCACCCTCTTCTGCTCCGGAAGGCAGCAACCCTAGGGCTCTGTCTCTTGGAAAGGGAAATTCAGGGTGTTTCTTTTCCCTTTGAAGCTGGACCCCCAGCTGTGAGGGCCCGAGGCCAGCCACCCCCAGTACAGAGGTGCAACCTCAAATCCTCCTCCCTCTCTCTTCCCCAGAGAGCCAGCAAGACCTATGGAAGGAAGACAAGGATTCCCCACAGAAATGCATGCATCTGTGAGGAGAGCGCCCCGCTTCCACAGCCGAAGAGCATCAGCTTGGCAAGAGATTACTCAGGTAAGTTAGGACCTGTCTGAGAAGTGGAGAATTCCAGGCTTCTCATCCCAGTGGGGAAACAAGTCTTACAGAGACCAGGCAGCATCTCTGGAGTGCAATCTGAAGCTTTCATAACAGTTTGCTACAGTAGCAAAGGAAAAACTGACAGAGAAGGGGAAGATCTTGGGTTTATGGTGTGCCTGGCATTGTGCTGGATACATATATATCACTTCCATTAATCCTTGCAGAAACCCAAAGGATGGCTATTGGTATCCAGTGGGCTCTGGGAGGTTATGCAAATTGTCTGCTTTTCCAAAGCAAGTAAATGAGAGCCCAGGAACAAACCCAGATCTTCCCAATCACATGTCCTACTCATGGCCCATATCCTGCCCCTACTGCAAGAGACCTTTGGATGCTGGACTCAAGGACCTCCGCATGGTGCCTGAACGCCCAACCACTGCAATCTCTTCTTGACTTAGGACGTTACCTCCAGTGGAAATAAGTGGCCTGGAACTCTTAGCTAAGAGATCCATTAGCATTTACACCACATTAGCAGGCAAGTATAGAAGATCTTTTCCCCCAGAATGGAGGGAATAAGACATGGCACTGTTAAACTACGACATTTCAAGTTTTGAGTCTTTGGTGGGTGAGTGTATAAAGAATGTTTTTGGGCAGGCCCTGCCAGCCCACAGGAGTGTAAACATGGGCCTGCAGGAGGAGAGAAGGAGGATAAAGGCTAGAAAGCTGGAAAAGGACATCAGGCCACCACCTTTCATGCCCGCATCACAGCCTATGCACCCAGCATCAGGGGAGAGGAGATCTGCCCCTGAGAAGTTTCCCAGTGTTGTGGTGAGTCCAGCATGTTACAAAACTAGGTTAAGTATAGTCCTCATTCGTGAAGAGTTTTTCATCTCTTTCTCTGGAGAAGCTGAGGAAATCCCTAAAATGCTTCCAAGAAAAAATCATGGAGGGACTTGGGGTGAGGGGAGGAAAGGGAACTTAGGGAAGGAAATGAGGTGCACTGACGATAAAGCTCTCCTCCTCTCAGCCCTCTGTGGAGACGCTGCAGCAGCAGCAGCCCAGGCAAATGGGCAGCTTAATCAGAGCAACCTTATCACCTGGAGGGAGCCCTCAGGCCCAGCACGTGTTGGCAGAGTAGTCTTCCTCACTCCCTAAGAGCCCGTTTGGAGGAGATGAAAGAGGCACCTCCACCCTCTTCCCCTCCAAAGAAGCTCCTATGGAGGGAGGAGTAGAAAGGACTCATACTCACCTCCATCCCATGAAAATGACACTAACACCTGGGTGCAGCCACACCTTTGTCAACCTGCTTTCTCCTTCGCTATTCCTATTCAGTAGACCCTCCCTCTCTGTCTCCCACCCACCTCCCACCCCACCTGGGATGGTATAGTTGCCCCTAAAAAGTGAGGTGAGAAACATCCCTCCTTCACAGAGTAAGCGCCTGGGGAAACAAACTCACTGAGCAATTCCCCAGCCTTGAGAGCTTTGGTGGAGTATAGTGCAGGACTCAAAGGATGGGAGACTGAGAACAGACCAAGGCCAGGCAGACGACAGTGTCCACATTCCAGCAGGACTGCTTCAGTGTGGAACGCAGGCAGGGCACAGGCTTACCCAGACTGACCAACAACTCATCAGAGCCCTGGTGCCCAGGCTGGCCCCACTGGCCAATCACCACAGGTCCCAGCTCATTGTTTTCTTGAGTTCACCATCAAACAAAATTCTTTCCAGAGCCTTCATTAACCTTATTAGAGCTCATAAAACTCAAAGTATTTCAGGATGTCTGAATGTCTTCATTTTCCTGCAGATATTTGTGGTTGGGGTATGTTTTGCTGTCCGTTTTCAATTAATAAAGAGATGAGGCAAAAAATAGGAAAAGAACAAATTAGAATTTAGAAGCATTGCTCCCCAATAGTCAGTAAAAGGTGCTTACACCCCCAGGAAGGACATAACAAATACATCCCACCTTTTGACGTCCAATATCAAGTCAACACTAGCCTGTGGGAAGCATGATGTCATGCTAGGCCATTCCATGACATATTTCATTTTTGTCACAAACTGAAAATCTTGCCACTGTGTGCCTATATTTATTAGGATTATTTCTGTTTCATGGCTTGCGTGTGGCCATGGACTGTGTGTTATCCGTTAATGATGGGACATCAACCCTGGCTGTATTCTGGGTTCAGTGAACAGTTCTGTATGATCCAGCAGAGCCTAAGGCTTTTTGCCAAAACTTTGTCGCAACCCTTGTGTATTTTAACAAAAATATCATCCATCTGTTTCTGATTCATGTACACTTAACTCATCAGAATTCATCTTGTCATGTCCCACAGGCTCTGCCCTGGCGAGCCATGTCGAATCCTTTCCTGCGTACCAAGTAGTCCTCTTTAGCCAAGAGATGGCGTGTTCCACTCCCTGCAGCAGAAGGGGTGCAGTTGGGCTGGTGAGTCAGGAAAAAGAAGCTCCAGATTCTGAATCTGATGCTTTGGTCCACAATTGGAAAAATGTCTCCGCTCATTCACAGAGCTCACTTAGTTGGACAATTATTGTTACAGTGCAAGATTATGAATGTGTGTGATTTTGGTTATGTGTGTGCATCACTAGCTGGGATTAAACATGTCTCATGGCATAATGCAGACTGAGGTCAGATTCATTTCTCTGTACACCAACCGCCTGGCTTTGAGGCTGGCACTGAACTGACTTCCTCTAGCAACTTCTACTGTGCTAGGATATATCCACCTGAAAACCAGGAGGAGAAAAATAAGCAGCAAGAGCTCTCACAAACAGGAGGAAAAACTCAAGTTCTGGAAGCTCTCCCAGCATTCGCCCCTCCAAACGGGTTTATCTCCCACTGGGACCACCTCAAGGACAAGTCCACTTGCAGCATGAACAAGTAAAGAAGCAATCACTGTCATTGCGGCAGTGATGGACACTGGTGCAGTGCCAGCTTCTGTCACACTGGAACTCACAAGAACACTTGGGCCATCAAAGCTACCATTGCACCCCTGATCAGAGTTACCATAGTGCATATTTCTCCCAGGCTATCCTCAAGAGATTACATCTAATTTATATTCTAGAAAACCCCCTATAGAAAAGCTGTATTCTAGCTTTTCAAAAGATGCCATAGAAATCTTAGCCATTCAGCATCCTACTATCTCTTCCAATATTCACCATGAAGGGATAAATTACATCTACCAATACAGTTTGCTGTGATGTTCCCTTTTCCAATAGACTCAGACTGTCCATTTTTTGTAGCTTTGTAGTAAGTCCTGAGCCATATAAAAACAGAGTAACACATCTGTAGAATGATGTGGAATAATTGGGTTTGCATGTTAAAATAAGCAAGAGATTTCTCAAAGGTAAGGGAAGTACTGTCTGTTAACTTCACAGACAGGCACCGGGGTTAAATAAGGGTACAACTGCACCCAGGAAAGACAGGGAGGTCTGGAAATGTGTTAGAGAAACAGTTCTTACCATGCTGATGGTGCTGGGACATATCTAACTGTTAAGAGATAAGGTGATATGTGATTTGTTGCTAATAATAAGGGACTGAAGTTTGTAACTGATTTGCTTTTAAATAAAACTCAGCATCAGTCCCCAGAATCTTAGAAACAACCTTAAGGTTAGTACTATAATAATGTCAGTTGGAAACACTGGATTCCCTGATATGCCATAGAGAAAGGTTTTGTGTTACTTCGAGGGCTCCTAAAATCATACATGGGGACCCAGTGGGTGTCCTCTTGGGAACATGTCCTGTGTGGGGACATCACCCATCAGCCATGCTTTAGCAGGGATCAGTGGGGAGTCTACACTCAGGGTCTCTGCACATGTCATGGTTGGGATCCATGGGTCTCCTTGTCACTTTTAATGTATAGCAATTACTATTTTCATACAGGGTCACACTAACTCACTAAGTTGCCCAAGATGGGCTAGAATTCACCATTCTCCTGCCTTAGCCTCTAATAATGCTGGGAGCTGGGGTCACAGGTGTACCATACCACATTTAGCTTGATTGGTTAGGTTTTTAGTGAAGGAAATGACTTACTGATTCTATGAGGCACTGGCACAATTATCTGAAATAAAATTGGGAGACACGTCCAGCACTTAGCAGATGGCCTGAAATAAAGTACTACTGGTTCCTGTTCAGTCTGTGTATTGAGACTACTCAGCCTTATACTCCATAGCCATAGCCTGGAGTTCCCTAAACCCCACCGCCACGCCAACCTCAACCAGTATCTCCCAGATATGTACTATGGTAATGACCTAAGGCCAAACACCACAATAAATATGGGTAACTTGGAGCTCAAAACTCCCCAAACACCTTCTTATGATCAAAAACACTGACTGCCAAATACATGAGGAACAGATCTACAGTGACATTTTTTAAATTCCCAGTGTCTAGATAGCTATGGAAACCTGCATTAGCAAACGAGGGTACATTATACATCCAGATGAGGAAGGGAACTTCACAGGTCTCCAGACCGATGGGCAGAGCCATTTCTTCTGTTTTTCTTTGGCATGCACTCAGCCCTTTTGTTCTTTACCATCACCTGACCTTGACACAGAGGCTATACTTTTAGTTGGACAGCTCCTTGGCCACAGTCTACTGGTCAGAGGAGACATAGACACCGCTATCTTTTTACCTACAACCACTAATGAGAGAAAATATAGGATCAGGTGGATTACAAGCCCCTAATGACCCAACTGACTATTCTACTTCAAATGATGTTTGCCTTATATGTCACTTCCCCAAGGCTTCCCTCTCCTAATTACCCTTCACCTTGACTGTCATCTCTCTTTCTCTACCTCCCTCCCTTTCATACTTTTACCATATATATGGCTTTATCAGCCCAGAATATTTCAGCTGCTAGGAGGAAAAAAACTAACACGAGCCAGTTAAAACAACAAAGACTTGTATAGGCTGAGTAGCTGGAAGTACAAAAGTTAACAGGCTCTGCTCCCGGTACATTCAGGGCTCCGTTCCTCTGTGAGGATCTGCCCTTACCCACTTGTTCGCTTTCTCCTGAATCTGAACCCCCTCTGGCCATAAAGGGGCAGCCAGCAGCAGGAGGAAGTGGATCACTCTCCTTACTCACAGCCACTGGAAAAGGAGACAGTGACTTGTGTTCTGCACTCTTAAAAACAAATAAGTAGTCTCCTGAACTCTCAGGCACCTCTTTCTGTCTTATTTTCCTCATTTCTGGGACAAAATACCCAACACTCACAACTTAAGGAAGAGGGGTTTTATTTTGGCTCATATTTTCAACCATAATATGCTGGCTCCAAGGCAGGGCAGTATGGCAGCGGGGTACAGCTGAGGGGAGTTGCTCGTGGCATGGTGGACAGGAAGCACAGTGCAAAAGAAGCAGTCAGGAGGAAGAGAAAAGCCTTCTAGGTCACTCTCCCAGTGATCTGCTGCTTCTGGCCAAACTCCACTTCGTAAAGGCAAGTCACCTATAAAACTGCATAATCAATCACCTTCCAAAAGAACACTTATGAACGCATGAGGTTTCTTGGGGGCCATCTAGATATAAACACTCTACTAGACCAGAATTCAACCATATGCCCATTTATGAAGCAGGTGCCCAAAGTAGATCCTATTCTCACAGTTGGATTGGATTTACTCTCAGTTAAATCACACACACATAACCAGGATATCACTGTGAAGAAAGAAGAGAATGGATGATGGGCAGGCAAATAGCAAAGTTCAGTAGAGAAGTTGGGAGTGTTTTCTTTGTATGTTTAGATGATACACTGAAGTAACAAATGAATAAGGACTAATTAATTTGGAGGCTCTTCTCCATTGCCATGTTGAGTCCTAGAAGAGGCTTCTGGAGAACCTTTTTGACGTATGGAGACGACACCTGGAAGGTATTGTGGTTTGGGGGGTTCATTTCCCTCTCCCCAGGCAGCAGTTACACAATGAAGTGACAACCAGACATGAAAACTCATCTGAACTTGTCCTCCTTTCCCAGAAAAGTGGGCAACTCACATTTCCATGCCACTGAGCACTTGAGCCCTGCATGCAAACTTCCCAGTCCTAGAATTTCAAAGGGCTGGCCATTCGTCAGGTTGGGAAAGCCACTGGGCAAAGCATGGGCACATGGCTCACATTTTCCTGCTCACGATATTTTTTCCATTGACTCAAGCAGCAGCTGCTTTTTAGAGGGCCATGTTTGCTTATGATAACACAGATTGTTTCTAAACCCTGTAGTGATCACCATCAGACTGACCAGTGTGATACAACCTCTTTGAAATCAGACTTCTGTGCCCCTCACTGCCCTTGTGATTCTAAAATGGAATCTAGGGTTGAAGAACCATCCATTAACATGTAGGCATGGCAGTTTCCTCCAAGA
This sequence comes from Dinomys branickii, assembly GCA_004027595.1. Classification (NCBI taxonomy): domain Eukaryota; kingdom Metazoa; phylum Chordata; class Mammalia; order Rodentia; family Dinomyidae; genus Dinomys; species Dinomys branickii. Next base: position 34,210 of record PVLD010005120.1, on the reverse strand, counting down.
AAAAGAAGAAAGGAAGTGAGATTGTTATCATTGATCCCCTGATATTGGCTGGTCTATAGTTGCTCTTAGCTAACTCATTCCTTATGTTCATGGTCTATAAGGTTCCAGGATCTTCCACTACGTTTACCTCATCTGTACCCAAGGATTCCTTTACAGGTTCAAAACTACCCTCCCAAACTGCCTCACAGAGCCTTCCTGCCTGTTCACATCCCTACCTGGAGGGCCCTAGCCTATAACCTCAGTCAACTCTGGCCCTCCTTCCTCTGTTCTGCCAAAGCCAGGATTTCAGGGCTACTATTCTTAGATTCCTGACTTTCACTTGGGCACTTCTAGCTCCAGCTCTACTATTTCAATCTGAAATTCTGCTCAGAGTACATTGGTTTGCATAATTGAAAATAGCACTTAGTGTGGGTATAAATGTGGCCTCAATCAATTACTATGTGAACTTAAGCATATTTTTTACCTCTCATCATGTAGTCAACATGAATTTATTAAGGGTAAGCTATTTGTCAGGCAAGGAGCTAAGCTCTGAGACTCAATTCTTTCATCTAGTAAAGAGAAGCTAATAATAAAATACATCTCATAGGGTTATTGTAATAATTAAATAAGATAATTAATGCATGTCATTAGCTTAGCATAATGCCAGATGCATAGGAAGCAGCCCTAAATGGTGGCTAAAGTACTTTGCCTGTGTAAAAGGTGTGCATATCTTCAGCCATCTTCGGTGCATGGCTGTTCCAAACTGTGAGACCTGCTAACACCAGCAGCAGTTGATCAGATGTCAAATGTACCACGTTCTCCAAGGTTTCCAGATAATCTCGATTCATTCTCTCTGTCTCTCTCATAGACATTCCCTATCCCCATTCTAAAGTGCACTTGATTGCTTACTTTGCTCTAACAATTTTAAACTAACTCAAAACTTCAGGAGGAAATAAAAAGCTGGAAGCTTAATTTAAGGAGAAACAGGCGTGGAAATTTACCACACGCCTCACTGTGCCATGCGGTTTGCACGGACTGTTCGCTGCCCACAGGCAAAGCAAATGAAGGTGGCTCAGTGCTCTTCAGCTTGGAGGAAAGAAACAGATGAGAAGAGCTGGCTCAACGTCATCCCACATTTTCAACTTCTGTGAAGCTCCTCAAAGGAAAGATACAAGTCTATTCTGTTAACAGAAAAATAAGCCATTAAGAGAGCCTGCTTCCTAGACACCACATACAATCTCAAGAGTACAAAGGAAATCCCTTCTTTAAAGACAAAATACATTGAAGCATAGCTACTCAGACATAGAAGTAAGTGGCTTATTATCCCTGACTCTTGTTCGCATTTGTAAAATGGAAATAAAAACCCAGAACATCCTGATATGATCCTCCCCACTACCCCATCATGTTGTTTGACAGACTCTGTTTGTGTGTCTCAAGAAAATTCCTGAGAAGACATTCAAAGAAAGGCATCATAATTCTTGGAAGGAATATCATAAAGCAGGCATCCAGTGGAGATTCATGTATCCTATAGAGTGTTGCTAGTTATTGGCAGAGAACCACTGGGTAACAACATCAGAAACAAAGCAAGGCAGTCTTGGTGAGGACAGGAAGTTAGGAGCCTAAGCACCTCAACCAGAAGTGGTAAACTTATATTCAGAGTGCCAGAAGGTAAAGTATTGGGAATTGTGAGATGCTAATGGGACAGAGGAGACTCAGCAAAGGTTGGAAGACCATGACTTACAGAATTCCATTGGATTTTCTGATCCTTAAGACGCCATCCAGGGAAAACTTAACCACCTAATTTGTGGTACTTTGTTACAATATCCCTAGAAAACTAATACAGATTTTGGTACCAGAAGTGTATTCTGTCACATTTCTAAACATTAAGTCTGAAATCAAGGTGTCTATCAGGCCAAAAGCTTCCTCAGAAACCTGTAGAAGAAAAGTTTCTCTTGTGTCTTTCTAGCTTTTCATAATGTCTACCAATCCATGGTATTTCTAACAGCTGTGTTACTGTGATCCCTGCCTCTATCATCACATGGCATTATCCTTGTGTGTCTGTGTCAAAATTTTCCTCTTATGAGGACACTAGTCACCTTGGATTACAGACCATCTTAATTACTTCATTTTAATTTAATTACATAGTCAAAGTTCCTATTTCCAAAAAAGGTCACATTCACAGGTCCTAAGGACTTCAACATATTGTGGGGAAGCGGGTCGGGATACAATTCAACCTCTAATCAACCCTCACTAGATCGTGTCATAGGTCTTCTAATTGGCTACAGCTAGCACATGGCCAATGGGGATGGACTTGACTGCACTTTCACAGGCTGACCGTGAATGAATGCTGCCACTGGCAATCACAATGAGTGCTGGAAGTGGAAGGACTTCAGGATTTGGGCAGATTCTCCATTTTTATTTACTCAACAGCTCTCCAAGCTCCCAGGAAAGTCTGGGGAGCTCCAGAAGAAGTCAGGGAACTTTGGCTCTTAATGAAATGGAAGGCAAGGCATCAGTTGTCTCAGAAGACCCCAGATACTCTCTTCTCAGCAGGCAGTCTCATCTCTGGAACTCAAAATGTTCAATTTCTCCAGACACTAGAGAGCAATAATCACAACTTTCAGCTGTACAAATCATTCTGGCAACAGGTTTTCCAAAAAGCAAAGGATCCAGAATTCTTTTTTGGTGAAGCAAATTGAAGTGATCACACAGAGGAGTTCCAAGACGTTTGTGTGTCTGTCAGGATAGAAGGTTATGTTCATACTTATAGTTCAAAAATTTTCAGGTGCAGTCATAGTTCTGATCTTGATTATTTTCTGTCCACATATAGAGGCACTTTTGGCATCTGGCAATGTGGATTTCATGACCACAAAGTAAAAATGAAATAATGCACATACCAAAACATAAACACATTGTAAAGTGCATTCAGCCCCAGATTCCAAACCCAGCAACCCCGCATGACTTAACAAAAGGGGGTAGCCAGGCTCCTGTCCCAGCAGGGAGAAAAAAGGCCTCCAGACTGACAGCTGCTATCATTCCAAAGCAAGTCATTGTTTATAAATGAATATTCTTTGTGATAAATTATTGAATTACATGAAAATGCTATGATTGCCTGCCACTGCTAGATTTGGTGTTGGTCTCAAAAACTAGCATGGAATGTATTACAAACAGACAGCAAAATTAAAAACTGCTGGTCTTCTCTCAGAAAATTTTCTTCCAAACTCTGTCTCCCCCAAACCTGCAATGCTGACCCTAGCTTGGAACGCAAGAATATCCCTCAGAGCATTTATATTCTGTACGGCCCTACATCAGAGACATTTTGGGTTAGTCTGAGAAAAATGTAAGTTTGAATTGCAGCTCGGGGTACACTTTATGATAAGTGGTATCTCAAAATCCAGATCCGAAGGGCTGTATAACTTTTCATGAACAATCACTATGTGTAGGCATTGTGCTCATTGTTTTAGGTAATTATCTTATTTACTTCTCACAGTGAGCCAGTGAGACTATTATTACGCCCATTCTACAGGTGATAAACTGATGCGCACAGAGGTTGAGTGATTTGCCAAAATCCACACAGCAATAAAATTAGAATATTAGGTCAAATGCACCAGGTATTTAATTCCAACCTCATAGTCTGTCCCCTATATCACACTGGTTCCCACCATGGCTTAATAATTGCATGTAGTACTAGTACTCAGAGAAATGTACCGTGCTGCTTTCTGAATGCTTGCATTGATTCTTTGCATATTATCTTTTGAGTAGGCCTGTTTTACAAAAAATAATATTGCAGAAGCGTCTTTGATGTATCTTTTTCTCTGGAACTAGATCTCCTTTACCTTCCCCCGTCCTGCATTCCCAAGGAAAGTCAGCTGCTTCTGCTTGAAAGAGAAGGAATAAGAAAACCAGCACTGGATTTTGGTCTCTTTTAGGCTTTCACTCCTCATTTGATGGATGTATCTCTGAGGCTCAGCCCCTTCCTTGTATAAGAAGCATAATAACACTTGTCCTGCCTTTTTCACAGCTTGTTGTAAAACTCAAATGCTATAATGTCAGGGAGAACATTTGTAGCTCATAAAGCTCTGAGCTATGACACTGTTGTGACCTTTCTCGTGGGATAGAGTAAAATGGGAAAGGGGAAGATTTTTAATGTTAGTTCATGGTCTGCTCATAAATAGCACCTCTGGCAACCACAACAACAATGAAAGCAACTGATTTTTAGCATTTGCCAATTTCCATGGCATAAATACTCTCACCAAGGCTAATTTCAAGCTATAGAGATGACATCATTGTGCAGAGGTGCGAAGATACATTCCACTAACTCTCATCATCACTCACAAACTAGTTCCAAACAGCTCTCACACACTACTACGTCGAATTAGAAGAAACTTTAACCAAAATACCTGCCACACCTGGATGGTATTGGGAAAAGCCAAAAGTATATTTCCTCTCCTAGTGCATTCTTTTCATGGCAACAGGACTGCACAGCTATGCTGAGACAGAAATCTCAGACCTGCAGGACCCCTACACAGAGTACAGTCAAACAAATCTGACCAAGAGGCTTTGACTCCAGTCTAAGGAGTAAGTACCTGATTCACAGAACTGGTATATCATCTGGGGGTGGGGAGGGAGGATACTCCAAGGAAATGTCATCACTACAATGAGACAGAGTTCCAAAATGACATGGGTATAGAACTGGAGACAGCTCAATCTGTTCAGTGACAACAGCAAAAGCTACACAAACATGCAAATGTACCCATGAGAGCATATCTCATACAAAGTATCCAGAGATGAGCTGTGTCCTGGAAACCAGCAGCCTGCTTCTATCCTATTTTAGATCTGAAGAAAAATGAATGCTATTAGACATTTTCTTTAAATCTCCACTTTGCAAAGTAGTATTTTTTTCTGAATGTGTTGTTCTATGACCAGGGAAATACACCAACACCTTGCACCTGCTTTCTCCCACAAAGAGTTAAAGTCCTTGACTTTCTAAGTGTTAGCTGTCTACATGTTAAATAATGCAATGGATGAATCCAGACCCAAAATGGATTTAGTTAGTCATTTCCTGATCTTTGGCTCTGAAATTATTCATTCACTCATTCACTCATTCACTCATTCACTCAGCAAATAACCAGCACATGGTCTATGTAGGTGTCGTGCCATAGTAGGGACACGTCCATGAGCGGGATACCTCATTCCCTCTCATACTGGTAGTTGCACTCTCAAGAGAGAGACTGACATTGAACAAAGGGACAAAGGAGACAGAGGAGGCTGAACAAGGAGGGAAGGGCAAGGTCAAACAGGACTTACAGGCCTTGGTAGAAGTTTGAGGCTTTTCCCTAAGGGCAATGGAAGCCATTCAGGGGTTTTAAAGAAAGAAGATAGATGATCAGATTCGCAGTGTAGAAAGGGTATCGCTGGGCAGGACAGAGAGGATCTGAGGAGAATAAGGGTGGATGTTAGACTATTGCTGCTTTGCAGATGGCAGGTGATGTGGTGCATGCCAGGTGTGCCCTCCTTTAGGGTGATGTCAAATGTAGAGCCAGGGGCAAGGAGGCAGGCCTGCACAGGGCTGTGCAGTGACTGTCCCCAGGGCTCTGTACTGCTCCAGCAGGCTCTGTCCAGCCTTCCAGCGGAACTCCCAGTGGAACTGCACAAGCTCCCTGTGAGCGCATCTTCAGTCCAGCACCAGAGCTTTCAGAGAAAGTTCAGATCAAAGTACAAAATCCTGCACCTTCAGAACCTGTCTGCTGTGATTTCCCCTGAGTAAGTGGCTTGAAGTAACATACTGTTTTCTACGTGCATCAAAACTCACTCTCCTTGGCCTCAGGAGGGGATGTCAGCCTCGGGCAGTACTTATCTCTTCTCAGACCAGCTTCCCCACTTTAATCACCTGGGCTCAGTGAAACAGCACCTGAGCTGACCCTGTCTGTCAGACCCTGCTGGACGGAGGGGCAAATCCTTTTGAAGTTTCTCCTTTGAGTCATTTGGACACATTGCCTGTTGTTGAGCTGGAGGTAGAGAAACAGAGTAGCTTTCCCTGAGAGGGACATCAGGCTGCAGATAAGCAGCTTGGATTCCAGTTAGAGGAGTGAGATGTGTGGGGTGTGGATTTTCTACATAGGGCTACGTTACCTGGCAGTAGTTTCTGGTCTCCCTCAGACACCAAAGTGAACTGGAGAGGTAGGGTTTAGCTTTTGGTTGATGAGTGTGTAAGAACCTGACCCCCCAGAGCAAGAGTTTCCCTGACATTGCATACAGGCAGTGTCTTTGAAGCAGAAAATAAATACAACCTGGTCAATATCAAAGAAAGAAAATATAGACGACATTTATCCATCCAATTCTGACTGATCTAATATGACACAAACTACACACGACATATATCAAACGAGGGGCACAGGCCACCCAAAATTCCTGCTTCAAATTTTTCTGCATAGGTTAGCTAAAACCAGGTTTTCGACTGTTAATTAGGACCTGATCACAACTAATGGACCAGAAATTATGAAATGCCTCATGTTACCATTCTTCTAAACTACACTGCTAAGAATCCAGCTGTGGTTAGGTTCAAACCAAGACTGAAACCTAATGTATTTATTGCAAGGAACATTGAACACACAAGCACCCTCGCTTTAAGTCTAAACGATGCTGTATATCATATCAATTTTCTGCATCTCTGAACCGTGCAACAACTGAATCTGTCATCTTTCTTTTGTGTTTCGGCATATTCAAAGTGACATCTTCTACTATGTCACTATACCTAGGAGAAAGTGTGGGGGGGGGTGACCACACACCGTTTCCCACTAGAAGAATTTAGTCTAAGAACATAACACAAAGCTGAAAACCCAGTGGCTTGAGCATTGGAGGGTGGGAGTCCAGGGTCAAGAATGTTTCCTGCTTTTTCAATGTGGGCCTGGTGGTTTCACAAAAACATCTCACTTTTCTTGGTCCATCATCAATGTATTGCTTTTTTTCCTAGAAATATCCACTGGGAATGTGCATGATGCATTGAAATACAAACACAAACCAGAACTTGAAGGCCTGCATCCCCTGACATCAAAGTTTTTGTAAAGAAAAATACACAGAGCAGCCACGCCTCACTCTGGCTTCCTAGTAACCTCAGCAAAAAATTCCAGAAATGCATTTTAATTCTTCAGCCTGAGTGACAAAAAGGTTAAAATGTTTCCCAAAGTCCACTTAAGAATAATTCCAACCTTGGGAAAATGGATTTTGTTAGCCCCAAAGCCTATTAAGATTAATGGCGAGAGGGGCTCATTATCCTGCCAGAAAAATCTACTTACAAATCTAAGGGGGAGGGTAGCCTGTCCATTTCACAGAGCAGGGAACCTAGACTACCTGACAAGAATGGACTGGAGTAGGGCGCTGTGCGTACAGATGACAGAAGTCTGTGACCGAGATACCACTTGGAGTGGTACAGCATAGGCACGAAAGGCCTCTTTGTTGAGATTCCTACACACGTAGGTCACTCTGATCCCAATTATGAAACCCGCCACCCTGGCCACACAACAGGGCTCTGTGGTACCCAGAACAATATTTGGAAACTGGAGGCTTATTCAAAGTAGGGACAGCTCTTGTGTCTGTTGACCTCAAGGTCCCTCAAGAAGCAAGCAACCAGTTTCTATGCAATGCTCAGCTATTAAGTGACCCGAGACCTCACGGCTCCTGCTCTCCACACTCCTGCCACTGCCAAGCAGCTGCCTCTTCAGATGCTTAGAATGGACAACGACTTCAGAGTTCCAGAAATGTGCTCCTTCACCCCAAGTGTCCCGTATCTCTGCAAGGCATCACCCTCAGCCAGGTTGCTCTTTAGGCTTCAGAACAGTTCGTGGACGGCTGGATTTAGCCAAGTGTTCATCCCTGGCTCCTCTGGCAGGCTTGTTTCTAAAAGACAGGAATTCCTAGATTCAGAGGTGACTGGACAGGAACTCTGGGTTTGATTAGTAGCTCGTGGAATTGATGGGAGGAAAAGACAGGAGCCGTCTAAGTTTTTAAGGAATTTGGTTTAGCCCAAGAAACCCGAGCCTGGCTGACAACAGCCTGTGACTACTCAAATTTGCACTAAAAAATAACGGACTCCAAAGGAATACACATTCCAGAAAGGGTCTATACACCAATATCCATTTCAGATTAGCCAAGATGGACAATGGACAAGGGATATCCTTCCCAAAAGGATTTGCATGATTGGCTAATGCAGGAATTCACTGCATTTCCCAGACAAGTTTACTTCACTGTCCCAGCAAAGCAGGATGTGATGGATGCAGTGATCTAGTGAATACTGTGTATTCTCTTCCCATTGTCATCTCCAAGTAAGAGCTTTTCTTGAGGTTCTCTTCTGCCACTTACTGCATGCTGGTTGTCACACAAAGAGGTGAAGGTTTAATTGCTGGAACAAGGTCTCTAAACACAGTACCTGTAAGAAGACAAGTTTATTTCTCTTTCATGTAACAGTCTAGAGGCAGCACCATCCAAAAGAAAACCAAGGAAGGTTATATTTGTAATTTAAAATTCTCTAAGAGCCATATTGGAAATAGGCTAAAATTAATTTAAATAACTTTCTCTGTCCAAAACACTACTGCTTCAACATGTACTCAACATAAAGCATTATGGAGATATTTTACTTTTCTGTACTAATTCATAGCCTGTCTCAGTATAGACTGCCCACATCAAGTGCTTGTCAGCCTCCCATGGCTTGTGGCAGCCATGTGGGAGAGTGCAGTGGAGGAGCCCAAGGGTCTCTGCAAGGTAGCTAAGGAGGCACTGTTCTGTTTAGTTTGCCTAGGATCGCTTAGGTGAAGATTTTTCAGTCTAGTCACTACTGACTTCTGAGACCACATAAATCCTTGCTGTAGGAGCTATCAAGTACATTGCAGGGTGGTTGCAATAAACCTGCATCCTCCTCACTAGATGCCAGTAGCACTATCTCCTCTCAGCTCACATGAGTAGCTCTCCAAATATTGGGCAATATGGGATAACAAACTATCCTGCCCATCATTCTCCAACTTAAGTGAATACTAGAATCTCCCAGCAATTTTGTTAAAACAGAGATTTCTGGGCCCCAGTGCCAGAGTTTGATCAGTATGTTTTAGCTAGGTCCCAAAAATATGAATTGCTAATAACTTTGCTTGGACTGCTGGTCCGGGATCAGAAGAGAATGACGGCCCCTGGTGGCTGTGACCCTCCGCCTGCCTGGCTCCCTACCGCATGGCATTTTCACTTAGGGAAGGACAGACAGGAAATAGAGGACATGCAAGGTAAGGATCTAATGTGCCTTTTGCTCAGATTCCTTTGTTGAGAATTCAAACTTGTGGCCACATCTATTCAAGGAATAAGTGCAAGGAAGGACAAGACATCTTGCTGGGCAGCTTGCACCCAGCTAAAACTCAGGAGTTTATTATGAAAGGGAGCAGTAAGAGGTTGAATAATGAAGGACCATTTTCAGGCTCTTCCCAGGAGTGGCTAATGTTATTTAGTTATAAGTTACCAGACTATGAAGAGCTCCATCTAGAAACTGACATGGAAGACAGCACATTGACCACACCCTGGACTGGGAATCAAAGTGATACTTAGAATATCTCCTTTTGAAAAGATGCATGCAGCCCAGGTAGGCATAAATTTTCAAAGATGGATGTAAGGAAAGAAAGGAGGATGTGTTATAACAAGAACCACAGAGATAGACTTGCCAGTGGATTGTCTCCTTAATATCCCTAATAAGGCACTACATTCCCCAGCTTTGTGATTTAAGAAGTTTTGACTCCACTCCCAAGCTCCAGAAGTTAGTCTTCACTGGGCTGAGCCATGGCAGAAGAAGCAATTTTTCCCGAAATGTGAAAAAGGAACTGTAGTTCTGGAGCAGCTGGCAGCCACAAAGCATAAAAAAGCCAACTAGCAATGACACCAAAACATGACGGAGGGCAAAACCGAGAGACTCCCAGGGAAGTGGACATGCAACCATCAGGCTTAAACCATGCCCAGTGTCCTCCTCCCTGTAGAATTTCCAGTTAAATGAGCCAATACATCTTTTTATAGTATTTTAAGTCAATATTAGATTTAACATTTTATTCCCAGGAACTGTTTGACCCACATATCTTTCTTCTTGGTTCCTAACAAAAGCAAGGGCAAGTTTATCTCTGACGACCTACTGTAAGGACCTCACTATGTAAGCCCTTAGCCTGCATTAGTTCGCTTACATTTTACAATAACCCCAGAGGTAACTATAAACCAGGAAATGGAGACTCAAGAAAGATTAGCTAGCTTTCCCAGTGTCACTCTGGAAATAAGTGGCTGAACTGAGGATCAAGTTCATCTGACTCCAAGTCCTACACTTTGCCTACAACTTTGGCCTCATGTGTTATTTTTTGAACCATGTATATAAATAACAAAGGTTTATACGTTTACTCAAACTCCACGTGAAAAACTATCCTGACTTTTGAAAATCTGATTCAGTGATCAAAAACACATGTAGAATATTAGTGAGAAGGTGGTGTAGACTGTAATGGGGTTTTATAGGCATCTTGGGCAGGTCCTTCAGAGTAATTGGGATGTGGAATGTGGAAGTCATTTTTATGGGAAAGTTGGAGCATGGCCTCCTGTAGGCACCCTCAGGCAAAAGAGAGAGTACATCAAGGGGGAAAAAATCACATTGAACCTGGTGATAAGGTTCACGTGGATGTTAATTAAAAGAAATCTCATATTTCAAGGCTGTATTGGTGATACACTTTTAAGCAATGGTAAATGACTCCTACACCACATCACGGTAAGGGTTGACCCTGAGATGCCACTCTTCTTTTGAAAACAATATGTATTACAGCCATACCACCCGGCAAGCACCCAATCTCCTCTGAAAACATATGTATGGTTTAAAACTGCACAGAATTACTCTATTGCTTATGTACTTTATCATATCCTGCTTCTCCTTCTCCTCAAGTATTCTGGTGTAGCCACAAACCATAGAAGGATGTCTGCACAGGGGACTCCCATATTGATTGCTTCCATTACATACAGGCAACTATGGTCTACAAAGATTGGTATTTGTCTTGATTTAAGCTGTTCTTAAAGACTGGAGAACACAGTCAAGAACTTTTATCACAGTATATTACTATAACTGCCCTATTTCATTTAAAACTATTACTGTTAATCTCTTACTATGCCTAATTTTTTAAAAAAAGTAAGTACAGTGTTTGATACCAGCTGTCTTGCTGGTGACCCTTTGGGAGTCATGGAACGTATTTCCTGTGGACAAGGGGAGACCACTGTATTATATTTTGTTTGAGAAAGACAAGGCCTGGCTAATCATGCTATGTTAGCAAATTTGGAAACCTCTTATATGTATGTTACTCAAAGTGGTTATTCTCTTGTCAGAATTAAAAATAAATTGTTCTTTTTTAATTTTTTGTCTTTTTGAGACAGGGTTTCACTAACAAATCAAGCTGGCCTTGAACTCTTGTTGTAGCCCAGGCTGGCCTTGAACTCACAACAATCCTCCTGTCCAGCCTCCCAAGTGCAGGGATTATAGGTGTGCACCATCACATCTGGCAAATTATTCATTTTTATACCCACAGTAACTAAGACTGGGTTTGTTCTTTGCATTCAAATACATACATGATTCATTCCCTAACTGCATACCTTTACATCCATGTCTCATTTTCCTTCCCAGACTTGACACCAAAGAGGGAAAGCCTCCAGATTCATCCTACATGATTGCCATTTCCCCAAAGTTCTCCTAAAGTTCTCCAGTTCACTCTGCACCTTTGGCATTTGCCTGCAAGCAGCGCGCCCCTCTTACACAAGGACAACTAAGGGAAAGGCAGCCTTTCCCACTCTTCACTTTTTGGCCAGTCAGAAGCAGCGTAGCCAACAGAGGACTGTGAGGTCTGAAGGAACAGAGGAGCCACCAAAAGGAAAGAGCCCAGGTCTCTGAATGGCAGTCTTGAACAGAGCACCACACTTCTCCAGTCCCAGCTAATCCACACCAGATTGGGCTATGAATAAGAAATGAATCCTTGATAGACTAAGCCATTGAAACTTGAAGACTGTTATAGTATTACCCTAACTAATTCACTGTCCCATTGAGAAAGTAATTCAGTATGATCCAATGCTTCTGTGAGGCCAAAAACATGCAGAGCATCAACTAACCCAGCAATTCCATAGCTCTGATAGTCTCAACCATGCCACTCTGCCTTAGCTTTGCTTCCCCATCTCAACTTCAAGCACTAGGGAAACAAACACCTTTCCCTACCTTCTATTCTGCACTGCCTACTGCAAACAGCATCCATTTGAGTAGCTTACCAAAGTGGTTAATGGGTAAGATGTTTGGAGAGACTTCTTAGTTTAAGTTAGAAAGGGCCTAGGAAAAGAAGTAAAGGGAACATTTGCTGAGACTCTATTGAATTCCTGAGTTATAAAGCAGATGCCCCAGGTTACTGTCATCTAGGTGAGATCATCTGAACCTTCCCACTCCACATTTGGGGAAGTCTAAGCGTTCCCTACAGAATTTCCATGATCATTCGCACTTCAGACTTCTGGCCCCCATCGTGTTCATTCAGTTTATAGGTTATCTTTCCATTTCACACATTCTCCATCCGGGCTATAATCCACCAATTCAAGTATGAAGTTCAACCCCTTTCCTCAGCTTCTACCCCTCCCCCAAAATCATACTCTTAAAAGTAGATTTAATCAACAGTTGGCTGGAAATGAGATGATTTCTTCCTAGAAATTCACTAGTGCTATAGCTTGGATGTTGATTGGCCCCCAAATGCCCATATGTTAAAGGCTGTCCCAAGGTGACAGTATTGAGAGGTGGTAAGATTTTTAAGAGGTGGGCTCTGGTGAGAGGTCTGTAGGTCATTAGGGGTGTGCCTTTGAGGGGAATAGTGGAAGCCAGGCCCTTCCACGTTCCCTTTGCTCTTTGCTTGTGATGAGGTGAGGGGTTTTGCCCCAAGATATATTCCACAGGCCTGAGAGCAAAGAGACCAACTCATCACAAACTGTGACTGATGGTCCAAAATAAAGCTTTTCTCCTTATTAGTTTATCACCTCAAGTATCTGTGTTGTAATGACAGAGAGCTGGTGACACAGCTCCCCAATTTCAGCACTATCAATCCTGTCCTTCGAAGTTCCCTAGCCTTGACCAGCAGACATTTTCTTTTAGTGTCTTTTTACCATCTCAGTCTCAAATCATCTCTGTAACCTCTTGTGCTCTTTCTTCCCTCACCCTCCATTTTCCTCCTTTTCGGTCACCTCAAGTCCAAACTCTTTTTACCTCATGGTGGGAAAGCTCCAGCTTCCCTCAGATCCTACTGCCCAGGGCCACAGGCACACTATGGTGGATAGCGATCCAGTCTCAAAATGAGTCCCCTACTGCAAAAGCAGCCTTTCTATGAGGTCATTATGACTTACAGTTTGTCATTCTCCAGCACACACATAAATGCCTATACACCATGAGCCTGTGCACTGCTACACGCAATGGCCCTTTCTCAGGTCCCACCCTATTTGACTTTAAGAAAGCACCGGCCCATCGTGGGTCATTCCCTCCCCACTGTGCTCATTCCTCCCTGATTTTCCGGACGCCACGCCCCCCTCATCTCCCCCTCCTTCCCTTGCCGGCACCCTACCTCCCCATCTCTAGAGGGCCTAATCTTTGTTTTCAAGTCTACATTTATCAAGATTACACTGGGTGCTATTTTCATCTGGCCTCAGGGCTCTAAATGCCATCTCTTTGCAAACAGTTCCCAAAGGTGCATCCTAATCCCAGACCTCTCTCCTAAACTTCAGCTTTACGTGTCTAACTACCCCCTAAATACCTACGCTTGCCATCTTAAATTTGAGATGTCCAAAAACGAAGATCTGACTTCCAGTCCAGGTAACAAACCCCCTTCTCTCAAAGTTTCCCCACCTCAGGGCCTGGGAAACTCCCTTCATCCTGTTGCTCATTCACCTTTGGATCTTTTCTTCCTTTAATCCTTCACAATTACACTGTTAGTAAAACAACGTTACCTTAAAAATACAGAGAGACCCGCCATCTTCTGCTCGCCACTTCCTTTGCTAGCATCCTGACTCAGGCACCACCACCTGCCACTCACCTGTCTCCCTCGCCTCTCTACATTCCACCCTGAACACAGTAGCCAGAAGAAGCCTGTTGAAATGCAGATCCCCACTCAGTCAGAGCCAAAGTCCCCAGGGTGACCCATAAAACCTCATGTGACCTAAGCTGTCACCACTCAGCCCTCACTGATCACTACCCTCCTTCCTGCCCTTCTCTCCAGCCAGCAAGACTGGTCTACTTTACTGCTCAAGTACCCTGAGCCCACCCATACTTCAGTGTCTCTTCTCTTGTCCCTCTGCCTCAAATGCTTCCTCACCTTCTTCATGCATTCACTTAAAATAATGTCTTGCTTCCTGTCACGCTCTTTGTTGCATTTTACCTCCCATACCATTTACAGCCATCTTACATATTTTACTTACTGGCCTTGTTGATTTTCTGTCTTCCCCATCAAAATATGAGCAACTACTTTTCTGGATGTTGCTCACTGATATATGTCCAGAGGCTAGAACAGTGCCTGGCATGGTGAGCAATGCCATAACATTTGGATGAATATCAACATCAAATCCCAAAAGGATTAATGTCGCATTTTGTAAGTGAGAAAACAAAAGGTCAGCATGGGGATATAATTTGCCCCGTTAGTAAGCAAAGATGGAATTTAAGCTCAGTGTTAGTGCAAGGCTATAGACCATATAAATGTCACAATATAATATTGCCTTCTAGAGGGATTCAGAGTTTCACAGCCACAAAATATCCCAGGCACACTCCTTGGATCTATGAAATCAACCAAAGTTTATTGAGCACTTATAGCTATCAAGTATTGTACACACATTATCTCATTCATTTGGCTAATCAGCAAATATTGAGATTCTATTATGTACCAAGGTTCTAGTTTTCCCATCTATGAATCAAAAACAATACAAATCTGTAGGAAAAACTATACCTATGAGCTGCACATTGAGAGAGAAGAGTACAGGAGTGAAGTTATCTACAAGTCAGAGAAGGTCTACCTGGAGTCGCAACATGTACCAACTTGATGTACCTAGGAGGGAAGCAGGGACATTCTAGACAGTGGGAGTCACAGAGGTAAGGGCCCTGTGGTGAAAGTAGGCCCGGTGAGCATCAGCGACAGAAAGAAGGCTGGGACACCAGCAATCCGTGATATGGGAGGCAGCCAAATGGGACAGCCCAAGCCTCATTCCCTACAGGTAGGTAATGCAGCCTTTATCCAGAGCAGTGGGGAGCCATGGGTGGCTTTTAATCTAAATCAAGACTCAACAAATTTTTCTTGAGCATCAACTATTTGCAAAACACTAAGTCTTTTAGGAAGATATTACTAGACCCACTTCCTTAAAAAGAAACTGAGTGTTTTAGGTTAGGGGAGAAGACTAAGTTATACAGTCAGCAAATGGCAAAACCAGAATTTAAGCCCAAACCTACTCAGATTCAAAGCCTATGCCCTCTCTCCCCAATGAAAGAGAAAAGGACAGAAATGCTACAGAAAGCAATGCTTGTCCCTCCCCTATAACAAAGTAAGGACAGAAAATTCCAATCACCTTTAAGATACCTGTAAGACCCCACATGCCCCATCCTTCTTTACCTACTTGCTCTGAAAAGAAGTCTGTTCATCACCTCTGGGCCAATGGTCCTAGTCACCTGGGCACAGGCTAAAGGGTGATGGCAAGAGATCTCAGTCATTGGTTCAACTGAAAAAATACTGGTACATAGAGTTTCAAAGAATCTCTGCAGGTCCTGCAGACAAGGGGTAGGTACTCAAGCCTTCATTTTACTTGGTGCTTTTTTTTTTTTTCTCCAAAAGCTGAATATAATGAAGACAGCACTGGATTTAGAACAGATATACCTGGTTTCATGTTTTAACTCTCCTATTTGAAAGCCTAACATTCTGTTTATAGAGATCAAAAGCTCTTTAGAGGACTGCTGGTAGCACTGACGTAGGTAATGAATGTGACAGTGCTACAGATGACACTTAAAATGTGGGGTCATTCTCATGAACTGGCCCCCAATTTTCACAGCAGTACAAGACACACTTCTCTCTGCATGTGTTTTAGAAACATAAATATTTTCTTGGTTTTCCTTGCTGGTTCCTCCTCCAACAGGCTGACCCTTGAGGATAATCTTGATCTCCTTTTCTCCCTGTACCACAGACACTCTCCGAGGGTGATCATATCCAGTTCCAGGACCTGAAAAATGCCAAGTTCAAAACTTCTCCCTGGAGTTCCTGAGCCATTTCCCAACTAGATATCTCACTTGCTACTCAGCAAGTATCTCAAACCCAATTCCAAGTGGAGCTTGCAGTCTTCCTTCCATCTCTTCAACACCGTGCACCAGGCACTCTGTCTTGGTAAATGATGCTGTGAGCCGCTCCTTCTCACCTCACTAAATTCGGGGTCATCATAAGGGACATTTATTAATAACTTCTGAGCTGTTGGACACGGATAGACATTTTATGTGCATTTTCTGGCTAAAGAATTAGGACAGCCATTTGAACTTACCATGCATTCAGTAGAGGGAAAACGAGCTTTAGAGTGATGTTAAGTCTGAAGTCCTGGAGCCAGTACCATGTTACTTCAGAGCCTACCTATGTTGTTCAGTTTCATGGTCCTTTTTTCCTGTCTCCTGATTTCTCACACCTGAATGGTCACCAAAAGCATTTAAATCGTGCCTCAAAAATAAATATTTCTCAGTTCTAACCACCCTTTCTTTCTTATTACTGCTGTCCATTATGTAACTCTGACTTTCAGTATCTGTAACAAAGATTAATTTTTGTTTGTTTTTTTGGTAAAATTTAGATATGCAAAATGATCACCTTCATCATAGGGAATTTGTAACTATGCATAATATATCCTGTTTCTGCTTTTTTCCCAATCCCCTCCCATCCCTTCAACCCTTCTATCCCTCCTCATTTATAAAGTTTTGTTTCCATTTTATCCTTCTTTTATCATTTTTCCCTTCCTTTCCCCCTCACACCACCCTAGTTCCCCTTTCTTTTGAACCGTTTCTTCCTATTTGACAATACCTATTATACACTTTGATCCTCATTTACCCTTCCTTTTCTCACAGCAAAGAAACAATGTGATATTTGCATATGTGGATCTGATTTATTTCCCCTAAGAGTATGAGCTGAAGGTACATCCATTTACCTAGGAATGCCTCAAGTTTATCCTTCTTTATGGCTGGATAGTATTCCATTGTCTAAACAAACACATCTTTTTTTTATCTATTCAATGGTTGATGGACATTTGGGTTATTTCCTGTATATTGGTTTTTTGAGACAGAGACAGGGTCTCGCTATGTAGTTCAGGATGAATTTGAACTTGCTGTGCAGCCCAGGCTCACCTCAAACTCATGGTAATACTCCTGCCTCTGCCTCCTGAGTCCTTGGATTATAAGCTTATATCAACATGTCCAGCTAATTTATTTTTACTTAGAAATTATCTGCAATACATTTACCATGTACTAGAATTATCCTTAGTGGTTTACAAATACTAACTTGTAATTCTCCTAGCAACCCTGTGACATACTTCATTTGTTCTTGCCAGTGTGCAGATTAGGGAAATAAGCCCCCAGCCCAAGATCACATAGTAAATAAAGGATGAGCCCAAGCAGCCTCGCTCCACCTGTGACCTTAACCAAACATTCCAGTGTCCCTCCAGTGTAACCACAGTAGAGTCCTCAGTGGTTTCCCAGCAGTTTCTCTACACCGCCTCAAGAAATTCTACAGAATTTGCTTCACAAAAGCATAACCCTGGTCCTTTCCCCTACTTAGAACCCTGCTGGATTTTCTGCAGGAGCCTGTAGTCTTCCGCAAGACCTTTCATGATCCAGGCATAAAGGAACCTCCTGGCTTCTTTCCCACTGGGATCTCTGCCCATCACTTCAAAACCCTGCTTTTGTCTCCAACCTTTCTCACTGTATGCATATGCTGCCCCATCACCTCTGCATACAGAAAGTCTAGTCACCCTGCAAAACCTAAATGCTGCCTCCTCTTTGGCAGATTCATTCCTTTCTTTCACTACTTTATGCTCTACATTCAGATCAATTCCAGTCCTTTCCCCTACACATCACCCTCACACCTGCAACAGGGCTGCCTGAGTCTGAAAAACTGAGACCACTGTGTGCATACTTTCAGCCAGGTCTGCAATTCTCAGGATGTAGTTCCCGTCCATTACCAGTGCAGGACACGCTAAATCTAAAGATTCATCCGCAGCCAGGCCTGGACCCAGGAAGCCTTGGTGTGCTGTCTGGGAGCATGGGATCCTGTACTCCATCACTGCTGCCATCGTGTAAGGACCATGGGTGCTGGAGAGCCCCAGTTTGCTTTCTGGGAGCTCAAAACCCCCATGCTCACATGCCACTGTCATTGCAGGAATGAATCTGAACTTCAGGAAACCTAGAGAGACTTGAAAATAATAAGAAGGAGCAAAATTCAATCTAAGCCCTTCACCCCACTCAGAACAAGTCCAGGAAATATCAAGATGGAAGAACAAGGAAGTCACACACCTGAAGTTTTTGCAATGATAGCAACTGAAGTAAACAATCAACTACATCAATACTCTATGTGACAGAAACTCAGAAAAAATTTGCAGACAATGTGAACTTCAAATCAATAATGATCAAGAGAGATACAGTTTTCCCCTAACATACTGGTTAGGGGAAAACTTCAAGAGGAAGCAGTAACAATCATAAATATATATGCACCAAATATGGAAGCACCAAGCTAATAAGAGAAATATTAACAGACATGAAAAATCAAAAAATAATAACACAATTAAACAGGAGATTTTAACACCCCATTGTCACAAAGAGATAGATCAGCTAGTCAAAAAATCAGCAAACAAATAGTGGAATGTAACCAAACATGGGAACAAATGGACTTAGAAGACCTTTACAGAGTATTCCACCCAACAACATCAGAATACACATTCTTCTCAGCTGCACATGAGATGTTCTCTAAAACTGACCATATATTAGCACATAGAACATGCTTAAGTAAATGAAAAGGAAGTGAAATTATCGCATGCATATTATCAGACCATAGTGCAATGAAATTAGAAATTAATGACAAAAGAAATCACAAAAACTGCATAAAAATATGGAAATTAAATAACTTCCTCCTAAATAGTCATTGGGTCACAGAACAAATTAAAGAAGAAATTAAACATTACTTACAACCAAATGAAAATGCAGATATAAACTACTGCAATCTGTGGGATGCAATGAAAGCAGTCCTCAGGGGGAAATTTATAGCAGTGGTTTCCCACATTAGGAAAACAGAACACACACAAATAAAGAAATTTATGATGCATCTCAAACTTCTAGGAAAAGAAGAACAAGTCAAGCCCACAGCCCAAAGAAAGCAGGTAATTACAAAGATCAGAGCAGAAATTAATGACATGGAAACTAAGAAAACAATACCAAAAATTAAAGAAACAAAGTTCATTCTTTAAAAAAATAAATAAAACTGATAAACCCCCAGCCAACCTTATCAAAAAAGGAAGGGAAAAACTCTAATTCATACAATAAGGAATGAAAAGGGTGATATCACTACAGATCCTGTAGAAATTCAGAAGATCATCAATACCTATCTTGAAATTCTTTACTGTCACAGGATAGAAAACACAGAAGAAATGGACAGATTCCTAGATACATATGAATTACCAAAGCTGAATCAAGAAGATGTAAAAATACTGAATAATCCAATATCACATAATGAAATTGAAAATGTAATAAAAAGCTTAGCAACAAAGAGAAGCTCAGGTCCTGACAGATTCACAGCTGAATTCTACAAGAAATTATGAGAAGATTTAATGCCAATTATTCTCCAATCATTTAGTGAAATAGGAAGGGGAGGTCTGAGTGGCCCTCTCTGTTGGCAGGTGAACCTGTGGCACAGGAGCAGCCCCAGTCTCTGTGGACCTTTCTGTTGGTGGGTGAGGCCTGCAGCATGGGAGAAGCCCCAGTCTTGGTAGACTTCCCTGTTGGCAAGTAAGGCCTGCTAAACAGGAACAATCCCAGGTTCTGTGGTCCTGTAGGTTGGGAGGTGAGGTCTGCCCTCCCCCGACAAGCTATCTGAGGATACAACAGCAGCAGCTCCTGTCTTGCCACCATCAGATCCACTGCTGAGGCCCACACACTTTCCATCCACAGCCTGGAGACCTGGTACCAAACGCCAGAATTCCCCCACCATTGCAATTGTGGTCTGAGCCATACACCCCAGCAATTACCTGGGGATCCTGGGCCCAGTGGTCCATGGCATGCTACGATGTTAGGATAAGTGTAATATCCAGGTAAACTAGGGTCCCTACAGTCCTTCAGTGAGCTGCCTGGGTAGCTTGTAGCTCAGCATATTTCATCTGACATCCAAAATGACAAGACATAGGAGCAAAATGCAGTCTCAGAACTCAACTCCACCAAGAAAATGTCCTGGAGAAACTCACATAGAGATTGGAAGCCACATACCTGAAATCTCTGAAATGATTGCATCTGAAGTAAAGAAACAACTCCACCAGGCCACAGAAGAGATCATATCGGAAATAACCTCTTAGGCAAAAAATGAAATGACAATAATAATGAAAGAATTGCTGAGCACAGCTAAAGAAGAAATAGATTAAAAAATAGATTAACATAGGCAACACATGGAAACTTTACATGAAGCATATAGAAATGAACTAGAACACATGAAACAGACTCAAAGAGATTTTCAGGATATTAAAACTTCCAGTGAAAGCTTGCAAAACCACTTGGGTGAAGCCAAAGAGAGAATTTCAAATCTTGAAGACAGCATGGCAGCTAGTGATTGTGAGAGGAAGGATCTCTTGAAATAAACAAGATCCAGGAAAAATCAATTGAACAGCTGCAAGATGAGGCAAAGAGAAATACTGTCTGTGTAATAGGAGTCAATGAAACAGCAGGAAGCAACACAAATGACATATAAAGAGTATTTGCAGAAATAATAGCAGAAAATTTCCCAAGCATGAAAAAAGATTATGATGTACAGTTAATGAGGTATATAGAACTCCAAGTAGCCATAACCAAAATAAAACCACACCCAGACATATGATAATCAAGATCTCAGATATCCAGCAAGAGAACTGAATATTAAAAGCTGCTAGAGAAAAGAAACAGATCACCTATAAAGGAAAGACCATAAGAATCACAGCAGACTTCAAAACACAAACTATACAAACAAGAAGAGCTTGGAGAGATGTATTACACATTCTGAGACAAAACAACTTCCAACCCAGACAGATGTATCCTGCAAAATTATCCTTCAAATTCAATGGAGAAATAAAATATTTCATGACAAAGAACTACTGAAGAACTTCATGAGTGCCAAACAAACCTTACAAAAAGTAATGTACTGGAATCTGTGAGATGCAATGAAAGTAGTTCTCAGAGGGAAATTTATAGCGGTGAACTCACCCATAAGGAAAACAGAAAAAGAACAAATAAATAGCCTAATGGTACACCCCAAATCTTTAGAAAAAGAAGAACAAGGCAAGCCCAAAGCCCAAAGAAAGGAGGAGATTATAAAGATCAGGGCAGAAATTAATGCAACTGAGATGAAGAAAACACTACAAAAACTAAATGAATCAGAGTTGGTTCTTTGGGGCCAGGGATATAGCTCAGTGGCATAGGCACTTGCCTGGCAAACCTGAGGTCATGAGTTCAGTCCCTGGTACCAAAAAAAAAAAAAAAAAAAAGCTGGTTCTTTGAAAGAATAAATAAAATTGATAAACCCCTGGACACTCTTAAAAAGAGAAAGGAAAAAACTCAAGTTCAGGCAATAAAGAATGAAAAGGTTGAAATCACTACAGATCCTACAGAAATTTGAAAGATCATTAATACTTACTTTGAAAATCTTTACTCCCATAGGATAGAAAATTCAGAAAAATGGACATATCCCTAAGTATGTATGAATTATCAAAGTTCAATCAGGAAGATTTAAAAATCCTGAACAACCCAATATCAATTAATGAGGTTGAAAATATGATTAAAAACTCACTGATAAAGAAAACCCAGGTCATGATGGATTCACAGTAGAATTCTATAAAATACTCAGAGAAGATTTAATGCCAACATTCTGCAAACTCTTCAATGGCATAGAAAAGGAAGCAATTCTCCCTAACTCATTTCTGGAGGCAAGTATTATACTGATACTAAAAGCTGAGAAAGATCCAACCAAGAAAGAATGATAGACCAATCTCC